>CM038794.1:42052531-42163092 GCA_021764765.1 Vicia sativa | reverse complement strand
CAATGTTTTTGAGCTATACCTCTCAAATGAAGCATTTTTGGACATTCTTGTGAGACATGAAGTTGTGAGAATTGAATTTCCTTCAAAATAAGAGGTGGTGAAAAATTTTTGAAAGTATGAAAGTTATGATCGGTCAAAGTTCGGTTGACTTTTCATCTAGAAACCCTAATTTAGAAAGTTGGACTTTTGAGCAAATCTTGAGTTTTCTTGAAGAATCATGATCAAAATTATGAAGTTTGGTATGTGTTGACCACGATTGACTTTTTATCCAATACTGTTGATTTTCAACCATCGAGCAATTATGCGAGGAAACTTGACTTGTAAGGCTTGAAACTTGACATGGAGAATCTTTGAAGCAGCATGAGGAGGCATGAAGACCATTGGAGATGTTGGAAGTCCATCTTGACTTGAGAGATACCAAACCTAGTTTGGGTTGTTTGTCTAGGAGAGAGTTTGTACGATCAACTCTTGAGACTCCTTGAGTAGGGATGTATGAAATTTCTTGGTAGGGATGTATGAAATTTTTGAGGCGTTACCATCTTTATCTTCCACTTTCGAATCATCATCTCCCGTCCCGATGGTTTGATGTCTTGATTCGGACTTTCGACTCTCTGAAGAGAATATTTTACGAGATAGTCGAACTTCCCACTAGGTTCACAAAGGTATCGTATTTCTTTTGAGGAAGCTTGTTTTGTAATCTGAACCTTTTCGATCGAGCCTCGGGCCTTGATGCTGTGTCAATCTCCGTTTCGATTTTCTGACCCTCGTGCTTTGTTCCTTTTGAAACAACGGTGGAGTTGGTTCGATCGAAAACTCCAGTGGTTTGTGGGCGTCTTGATGACTCCATTATTAACTTGACCAGACCTTCACTCTCGGTCTTTCCTCTTTCAATGTAGTGGCCTTAGTACTGCTTCCACCATATTGGCGTCTCGATGCTCGAAGGCTCGGGAGTAGTTGGTGTCTGCAATATCGGAGGTCTTCATCCACCTTCCGTTTTGGTTTATCGGCAAACTTTAGTACATACGTCTTTAATTGCATTTTGATCAAATCCACGAAAAAGAAAACTCTTTGTGAGGTTTTGTGGCCAAAACTATGATATTTACAAAATCCTCTCTTCTTTCTTTGTTCTAAAGGAGGTATTTTGACATTTGGTGGCACAATTAATTGGCCATCTTTGACTAATAAATCGAAGATTTCATCACACTTTGTTATATCGAAGGTATACACCTTCTTTGGAAACTTGTCATTTTCTCATTTCAACAATTTCTTTCCCTTTTGTGGGACTAGGAGTTTACAAGAGTAAGGTGGAGCTGTTTTAATTCAGACGAGATCTATTTCAATCTCCTCGAATTGGGATAGTCTTCCCTTGCTCCGTTTCGACATAGGAAATTCTCTCCTTCTTATTACTCTTAGAAGCACGGCCTTCTCGGCCTTTAGGCACTTCGAACCCTATACGCTAAGCGAGCCATGTCCCTCAAGTGGGTATCTAATTTCTTTCGAATAGAATAGTCCAGGACCACCGTGACATTTCGACTAACTCATGATGGGGACTCTTTGTGAGCATCTAGATTTCAAGTCAGAATCTATTTAAGTATTCATCTATAGGTTGGTGAACTTCCTCTTAACACTTCTAACTCCTTTAGGCTTATCTTGGATTGTCCCGTATAGAGCATTCATGGGCAGTACTTTCAAAAGGGTCCGGTGTCTATGGATCCGGGGAAGTAGTGAACCATGTGAAAGCATTTTTAGTAAGGGAACTTGGGAAATATTTAATCCTAAGGTTCGTTATTTGCTATGTCTCACCTCGATCGAATACCTAGCTATGTGTTCGGTAGTTGACTCATTGGTATCTCAGTGAAACTTTGTAAATTTAGGGATCTTGTACCTCTGGGCCGTCGGTATGGATTACATGTCGCTGTATGGGAGGCGTAATTTGGTTCTAATTCTGTATTAATACCGTTTTGGGCCATGATCCTTTCTATCATGGTGGTTAGGTTATTTTAAAGATATTGTCATTTAGACTCTATGAACCACTACATTGACATCTTGGTTTCGACACAAGAATGACCCCTCCAGTTGTTCTTCTCAAAGCAATAGGGACCTCTAGTCTTTCGACCCTTGCCCACAGTTCAATAATTCCCCTTTGTGGTTCTTCTCGAATCATTTGGACCTCAATCGTTCGATTCTTGGTGGTTCTATCAATCCCTTTGTGGTTCTCCTCGAATCATTGGACGTCTACTCTTTGTGCTCTTGCCCCAAGTTAACTCCCTCTCTGGTGGCCTATAAGGTGGGTCATCGACAATCTGTTCTATGATGGTGCGTTTGCTCGAACCAATGCGGTTACGCCTCACGCTTTCGGTGGAAGCGAAAAACGCTGATCGACTCATATTATCTGCGTTCTCTCTATTGTCATAGTCACGTTTTGAACTATCGGGCAAAGATTTCTTGCATAGTTTGTGCTAAAATTCCTATCATGTTGTGGTTACTATCATCCATTAAGCGCCTAAAAGCCATTTGATTTTACGTGGTGGTCAAAATGGGCAGCGTACCATAACCTCTGACCCTTGGTTATTTGTCATGAATTGATTAGCCAGAACACGACCTAAGTGTGGTGGCGCATTCGGCGTCGAAGTTTGCAAACGCCATAAAGGATGTTGGCATTCCATCTTGGAATTTGGGTCTAATCTTGTCGGCGATGGTCAGTCGATTCGTGGGGTAGTGAGATGGGTTTGAGTCACGATGGTGGGATGAATCCCCGAGGATACCACGTGGTTCTGTACTACCTAGGATTGAATTGTTTGTTGACATGCCACTCGTTCCATTCGTGGCCATGTTATTAGTGGAAGACCTGATAGATTGTGTGTTCGAAGGGATCATGACGGGCGTCCACTGTCGAGACGGACGATTAGTGCTGTTGCATATGGGGCATTTGTTCCCTTGTGGGTTATTTGGATCGACATCCTATTACTTGATTTCTTACGGATAAGGGTTGGTTCTGTTGGTTATTCTACCACTCTAAGGTTCATATACTAATGAACTTTGTTTACTCGAGAAGAACCTTTTAACAAAAATTAAGTCTTTTAAGCGTTAATTTTAATTAGCAACAACCATCATGTCCCTTTGGTGCCAATTTGTTCACGGTGATTTACGGTGAAACAACCGCTAGTCCTCTAAACTATCAAACAAGCGTTATGATTGTTGTTTTAATCCTTTGGTAACTTGCGGGGATCGACTAGATTGATCCTATGGGGTTATTGGTTGTTGGCATAAACTTAAAATGATGGTTCATGTTCAAGGCTTACTTTTAATGTTTTATTTATATATATTTCAAGTATGTTTCGATTATGATGTCCAATAAGTTGATAACGAAATCAAGTAAAATGGTATAAAACTAGTTCGAACAAGTAAGGCGTAAAGACTTGAATTAGAAAAGTATAAAAATGCGGGGAATGTTTAAAGGATTTCTTGAATGTAAAAGACTTTCAAAATAAAGCATGAAGTGAAAAGACAAGAATTTAAAGGCAAGTATGTAAAAGTTTTACGGAAAATAAAAGCATGAATGTAAGAGTTTCAAAAGTAAAAGACTTCAGCAGAAAGGAAAAGCATTTAGATGCATGGAAGATTAAATGACTTTGAATAAAAAGTTTAAAGGACATTGATGCAAGGAAAAGTAAAGCTGGAAGATAAAGATACATTATTAAAGGATAAAAGTGGTGCAATCATCGTACATCATTCGGCGCATTCGTTTCCTATCCATGTGGTATTTTGAATATTCTTGAATTTTAGTACAATAGATATGACACACGAAATCCTAACACTAAGACTTCTATTTATACTATTTTGACCATAACGGTCGGACTTATGAAAGCTTGCCACGTTTGGACATACGAATACTATGCTTCTCAGCCTCCGTCTCGAACCGTTTTGCCTTTCGTATTCGAACTTCCATTCATCGCTCAATTTTGAATTTCAAATATCTAAATGCCTTCGATTCGAACTCACTTCACGACACCGCGGTATTACCATTTGAAGCTCATACACATGTATTATCACAATTGCTACTCGAAGCTCAAGTCTCAATATCTTATTGAAGAGAGGATTCTTTCATTCCAATCATGGCATTTCCCTCGATCAATGAATCGACATTGTTTCATTTCGAGCTCAATGGTTCTTATTCAAATTACTGCGAAATCTTGACCAACAACGGGTCCGTGTTGTCAACACGGCCCGTGTTGATTAACTGCGATAACAAAATTCCTATACAAGAGAACGCTGCGGCGTGTTAATCAACACGCCGTGTTGATGGACTGCGTGAAAACTTCATCTTTTCATTTCAAGCGAGATTCTAGCGGTTCGATTCGTTCTAATGATCATCAAACCCATAATCCATACTCTATTCCAACTCTTCTAATCTATTTCATTCGACAACCAACCAACCTATAATCCCATTACCAATTTTCCCCAATTCAAAATACAACTATCAAAACCTAATCATATGAGATAGAATCAAACCCCACACCTCAGCTTGGATGATCCATGATGATTACAAAGCTCGACCCCAGACTTCCTTTCTTGCTCTCTTCTTCTTCTTCTTCTTCTTTTCAAAACCCTCTCTTCTTCTCTCTAAGACCAAGTTTGGTTTTATGTGAGGAAAAATGGAAAGAAAAGGAAGGGAAATGGCTTTTATAACTTACTAGCTTCCAAATTCTATGTTTGGTTTTTGGCATTTTGAATGGAAGGAAAATGAGGAGAAATGGTTTATAATGTGTTCCTTACTAGCAACAAGGGTGAAAACCCAATTCTCATCGATTAATCCTCACACCCCCATCTATTCTTATAAATTAACACACTAATAATATCTACCAATATTATTAATTCAATCAATTAAAACAATTCCGGGGAATCAAATATCGGATCCGAATAATATTTTACAGACCGAACGGAACGTCGCCAAAATATATTAATAGGTATAGCGATTAATATAAATATTCTCGTCACGAAATAAATATCAATCGGTAACTCGAAAATATTAATTTAATATAATATTAATTAAAACAGGGCGTTACATATACATTTAGGAAGGCACTCTTGACATCCATTTGAAATAATTTGAAGTTTTATGCACATGCATAGGCAAGCAAAAGTATATAGCCTCGAGTCACTCAATAGAGCATAAGTTTCCTCATAATCGATTCCTTCCTCTTGGTTATACCCTTGAGAAACAAGATGAGCCTTGTTGCGGGTTATTATTCCATTTTCATCTAATTTTTTTCCTGAATACCCATTTAGTACAAATTAATCGATGGTCTCTCGGAAGAGGACAACGTCCAAACCTCATTTCTCTTAAAGCGATTTAGTTTCTCTTGCATAGCTAAAATCAATGTTCAACGAGTAAGGCATCTTTGAGTTTTAGGCACAATTTGAGAGGCGAAAGCAAAATGATAACAAAATTTACTTATCTTAGACCGTGTGTGGTAACCCCGTTTGAGATATTTCCTAGGATGTTATCGATAGGATGATCCTTAGGGTTTTACATTCCAAATGAAGATCACTTTCATCACTTAGATGATGTTCCCATCTTTCTTCGGATACTTGATCCAACTCCTCCTCACTTTTATAGATTTGAGTCGCTTTTTGGGATCTTTTAGTATGCTTTATGAAGATACACCGCCCATCTAAAACACTAGTCTTGGCTAATTTGATTGATTTCATCAAAAAACATATGATTCTTAAATGATATGTAACCTTTATTGTACACTTATATGAGAAAACCACCATCACACCATAACTTCATTAAATCGTACTCCCTTTCGTATACCACTCTCGACTCTTCTAAAAACTCCCTCCGTCTTTGTACATACTGACTATGACTACCGCCGATGTCGCGAGCCAGATACTCGGTCCATGACACTTTTAGTGAAGCTCGCGAACACCACCACCATCAGCGTCTTCGCCTATTTTTCTCCGTGCTGCATTTCCGACGATCTCTGACTATTTGCAAGCAATCATCGAAATGGCACAAGGGCGATCCGGTGGCATTTTTCAGATGTGGTTCAGCTTCCTGATGTTTGGTGACTTAGAAATCCTGAAGTAGCAATTTGAACAAAAATTTGAATCGGACCATCACCACAAGCTTACTTAGCCTCGTCGTTATTCGTCTCGACATAGTCCTATCCATGACTTATCTTCACGTAAATTGCTTTTCACTCTATTACTTTTTCATATTCTGATTTGAGTTTTAATGGTTGAAAATCTGGTATAATTTATGTTGGATAAATTACTTTGACTTTTTCTCAGTAAATAATTATATTAGACAAACAGTGTTATAGTTAAGGGATCAAAATAAATTGAAGATATAGTTAAGGGAGATATTGCCTTTATTTTTCTTTGATTGTTGGGTGTAACTTTTGTACTTGTTGTGCCACTTTTGTGCATCCATCTATTCTTATTTTTATTATATAATTATTATTTACCTTTAAAAACAAAATGTTTCTCTTTTGGAAAAAAATTAATTTCTTTTGTATTTATTTATATACATGCATAAAGTAAACACGAGTTAATGGAAAGAAAGTTCTCCTACAAGGATACTTAATCTTAGCTAGAAAAAATACACCCAAATCTAATCTAACAGAAATCTTATAATAATGTTGTGACCATTTCGCTCTACTTACTAGTCCTCCACAAATTTCTCCATAATTTAAGAAAACAAATGTGTATGTCCTAATATAGATTTTTGTGGATCTATCTTGTTATACACCATTGATCACACCTCAAGTTCCAAACCTCATTTTCACCCAAAACTCATCATTTTCTTCTTTATGCCATCTTCTCCAACAACAAAATTTGAAGAGAGAAAGAAGGTGAAATGAAAAAGCTAGTGTTCTAACACACACACCAATTTATTCATGGGTTGTTCAGTCTCAAAAAACCTTAGCACAGTTGCAAAAACTCTGAGGACCTCTCTTGTTCTTCACATTTATCTAATTCTTCCCAAAATGTTTGCCTCTCCTAATGCCTCTTGTCCTTCATCCTCCAACAAAAAAAGGTGATACTCACCACCTTGTCTCCCTCACCTCAACAACCTATGGTTCTCTTGACCAAAAAATTCCTATTTTAACTCTAATAACTGTGATGATGAGCACCAAATAAAACCAGAACAGTCATTGACACCTGACTCTATCTTTGAACAAGAAACCACATTGGCAGTATTTATCCAGGGAAGCTTTGCTTGCGAAATTAGATCCAAAATCTGCTTTTAGTTACCGGAGAGCATTGTTATCAAGAAAATCAGGAAGCAATAACAATCTATCTATAGCTAGTAGTAGTTGCAATAGCCCTTTGAGTTGTTGTCCAGTTTCCGATGCCAAAGATAGACTAGTTTTATATTTTACAAGTTATGAAGATTGTTGTTCAGTAAGGAAGATATTGAAGGGATTCAGAGTTATTGTAGATGAAAAGGACATTTCTATGGACTCGTCTTATAGGAAGGAATTGCAGAATGCAGTTGGAGGAAAAGTGGTAAGTTTGCCTCAAGTTTTTATCAGAGAAAAACATGTGGTAAATGCTGAAGAAATCAAGTTGTTAAATGAGTCTGGGGAATTGGAAAAACTGTTGAAAGGTTTTCCGATTAAGGAGTGTGGTCTGTGTGAGATATGTGGAGATGCAAGGTTTGTTCCTTGCTTAAAATGCAATGGTAGTAGAAAAGTGTTTGAAGTGGAAGAAGGTGAATTGAAAAGATGTCATCATTGTAATGAGAATGGTTTGATAAGATGCCCAGGTTGCTGCTTATAACTTACTTACCCAAAGGATTGTTAGAGACAAATATTTGGTGTTATAAAGATTTGTTTAAGGAATTAATCTTTTGTAATGAATATTATCTCATATGCATTAGTTACTATCAAACACGTGATCACATGCTTAAGACATTCCTAGGGTACCTAGTTAAGGAAAGCAGGTTTCCTTTTGCTACCTAGTTAACCTGTTTTGATTGCCAATTATAAATTATAATCTTTGTTTTTCTTATTTTAGTTTTATATTAATGTTTGTGTATATTATGTGAGGCTTCAACTTTTTATAGTTCATTAACTCACAATCTAACAAAATAAAATGTCTAGTTAGTATATATTTACATTTTTAATGTTTTTTTATATCTACTAATTATGACTAGTTTTTTTTCTAAACATATACCCTTAATCATTCTCATTATCACTTCACCTTGTTTCTAAGTCAATTTTGAGTGATGATTAAACTTAAGATCACTAAATTATTCTTATAGAGCCTACCTTAAACTGTTAGAAAGAGACTTTAAGTTAAATAAATCAAAGTTAAAATTATACATATGAAAACTTTTTTTATAATATTATAAACACTCAAAATGTTTTATGTGGCAAAGTTTTGAAACTGTTATTATATCAATTTTACCTTTACACCCATTCTTCAGTGGTTTTTGCCTACATCCCATTTAACATTACCTAAGGCCATGTGTTTTCGGTTTCATAAATTATCTCAATTCTCACTTTAAAACCACATCATCTAAAAATCCCCATTTAGCATTATCTAAGGCCATGTGCTTTTCCGGTTTCATAAATTATCTCAATTCTCTTCGGTTTTATAAATTATCTCAATTCTCACTTTAAAACCACACCATCTAGAAATTCACATGTGAAGTTCATATTTTATTTGGATACATATATTCTAAACGGGTCCATATATTCCATATATTCTCTATATGTATCTCAAATACATACTCTCCCTACAGGTCCATATATATTCTCCATATGCATCCCAAATACATATCCTCTCTATTTTATTATGGGATACATATATTTAGAACAGGATACATATTTTACCCCCAAATATTCTATATATTCTCTTTAACACTGTTAATTCGAATATTCATATCCAAAAAATTTCGAAAGGCAAAAAATAATTAATTAATAATAAATATTTGTCTAGTATATAAATTGTATGTGCAGTACTTAAATTAGACAAAATTATATTTAATGTTTTATAATGGCTTTTTTTAACTTAATTGTTTTAAGAGAACATGGAATTTTTATTGACAAAGATTATATGATTTTTATAATAAAATATAATAAGTATAATACTCTCATTTTTTATAACAAGTATCAACATTTAAAGAAGGCTATTATAGAAGTTTTCCTGGCTGTTTGCAGTAGCCTCACCCATGAAGAAAAAAAAAATCCACAATTTTTTCCTATATTGTTATCTTTCTACAAAAGGTAATACAAAATACAAACAGTCAGAAAACCACAATAGTTTATCGAATTAATTTTGGAATTTTACAACCGGAGAAAAATCCTACACATCTAAAAACAGCTCAAATTTCATCCTCTTCAAAGGGATCTCGTTCAGGGTAGTCACCAACCTGAAAAGAATTCATAGATAAAAATCAGTTTCTCTACTATGAATGAAAAATATCGTAATACTACACCATGGTTTCAAACAAACCTTCACTTTCTCCGGCCTAATTATTCCCCCGTGAGATGGAGGACATTGAAAGATACGTACTCCTTTCACCCTGTAACATAACCAAGGGAAATTTTGAGATAAATGCAGCCATAATTGATGTTTTTGAATGCAAAAACAACACAATAGCTAAGCAAGAACTAACATGATGAATTAGTTACAAGTTGATTGAATTGCATATCAGATGGAAAGACAGTAAATTTACTTACAAGCCATCATGTTTGCCCAAGGGTTCATCGTACTGAACTCCGACCCAGAAACCAGGACCCAGTGATTCAGCCCAACCAACAAATTTTACAACACCCCTTTTTGCCCCAGGCTCAACTTCACATCTTGATCCTACCTAAATATTTTGGAAATTGGAGGGGGAAATAATGACTTAGCAATTCAAAGAGATTCAATTCATAAATGTCAGACGAACTGATTGGTATTACAATAATACATGGAAAATGAAATATACTAATATATCCCTTTTACAACAAAGCAAAACTGTAAAAACACATGAACCATAACTTACAGAACCAGAGAAAACCACACAAGATTAAAGGATCCGAAAATAAAAACCATTCACAATAATGTATCTAATAAATTTTCAAGTAACTGATGCTATAGTAAAATGCTAGAAAACAATAGCATATCATTAGTCAAACCCATTTGTTATATGACTAGCAATTGATATTTGAAAAGACATTATGCCGAAACAGCTAAAAACATTCACTTTCATACTTGAAAAGTATTATACCGAAATTGCTAATAACATTTGCTTTCATACTTGAAAAATATCATACCGAAACCGCTTATAACAATCAGATTCATACAGGCCACACAGTGTAAGTCATTGTCATCCAAACTCCATATTCTTCAAGGGGGACTGGAGAAAATGAAATGCTAATGGAAAAAATATATATATATATATATATATATATATATATATATATATATATATATATATATATATATATATATATATATATATATATATATATATATATATATATATATATATATATATTAGGTTTCAACATAACAAAGCATTGGCTTCCGCCAACAGTGGACTATTAAGCCCAGCCGCCTTCTTCAGTGGCCAAGACGATTTCTTTATGTCCATCAAAGGACCTCGAGATGCTAATCCACGAAAAACAATACGAGAATTTTGAAATAACTCGTATACGGTACGAGGGCGACCCGTGGAAATACATTGGTTTCTTACTAGTGCAAAGGAACTATTTCTTGGCAACTTGGACAACTTATAACGAAGTTTGTCCATGATCACTAGGAAGATCGGAATCTTTACAAAAGGCTTTATAAAGCTTTCGTCTCAATTCATATTTATCCGCGAGCAATCTGCATTTGTGATCCCTTCTCCATGTGTAAAATGAATCAACAATTCTCATTGCTTCACTCGTTAATGCGACTATTCTACATTCAAATATCAAAATATATATATATATATATATATATATATATATATATATATATATATATATATATATATATATATATATATATATATATATATATATATATATATATATATATATATATGAATGTAGAATAGTCACACATCAATATATCATAAATTAGTTGTAATCTTTATATATAATAAAGTCTCCGTAGTGCTTTTAAAACACACGGTTTAACCTAAATGTCTCTTAGTCTCTTTCAATTCAACATGGTATCTAGAGCCTACTAAGAGGCAATTTTTAATCGTGCTTTATCGGTTGACCCACTATCTTGGTGACAATTTTTCTATTTTTATTTTTATATATATCAACAAATTTCATTTAGTAATATTTGCCATTTATTACATTGTCCATAACTCCTTAATTCTATTTCATGAAAACAATCTCTTTTGTTGTACTAAAGAACAAGTTTTCATTGGCAATTCTCACCAAAATTCTCACATAAAATGTAAACAAAATATCACATTTGATGACAATATTCGGTTGTCGAATCTTGTGCGTTATTTAATTTGTCTTGCCAGTTCTAGCCTCTGCGACTATGTGATCGAACTTTATTTGCGCCACTACATGTTCTTCATAAATAATTAGGTTTCATTTAAGCGAGCGTAAACTTGACTTGTAAAATGGTCTATGCAAGCCCAAAGAGCTTGCATAAGGGCGTGCCTAGATATACATACAATATACAGTAACACTTAAGAACATTGGTCCTTGACATTTGAAAGTTAACTTGTAGGTTGAGGAAGAGTATTAAAATGTAAGATTTCTATTATGTTAAGAGTTCAATTATTGTAGCGGTCTTATTGGGAGTAGACGTGTACTTTTTGCTACATCGATACATGACTAGATCAGAACTATAAATGAAAACAATATTTTTAAGTTTGTTTTACCCTTATTTATCTCTTATCAATTTAACCTTGCATTGCTCATCGTATCTTTATTCAATTTTCATCCTTATCCACCTAAACTTTATAACTTCAACAACTATACTAAAATACTCGACATGATTATACTCATAAGTAAATGGAGAATAAGGAAATTAACGATAAGCTGAAACCTTGATATTAGCAGAGCTCTTTCATATGAACATCGGGTGTACACAAGAAATAAATTCTAAATTAATGAAATTGTACATTACCCAAAAGCCAAAGCATGAGTCCATCTCAATTAATAGGCGTGAGGGGCTAATCTGATGATCTATGTAAGATAAATCAATCAAATGCTTACTTTTGCCTCAACGGTAGATGGAACTTGAGAAGTCAATTTCTCCTTATATCTTACGAAGTGTCTATTATACCATAATGAAAACAACTATAATAAGCTAAACATAACCAATAGTGCATAAGTATCAAATATCAATATATTCTTGATAAAGCGTGTTGAACAAAAAGGTCGATTAGATTAAGCCCTAAGCGGATATTTTGGCGGTATGAATATAATTATTTTATTGGCTACTTTTTATTTTAAAAAACATGCGAAATAAACAAAGCTTAACAACATGATTTTACCAACTATGACTAAAATCACAATTCAAGAGCATTAAAAACTCATGGCATTCATTGGTGAAAAGCCTATTACATTTATCATATACAAAACTATAATTTATCTATACAATTTTGTTAATATGTATCCTTAATAACGAAAAAATAGCCTCTACTACTCTTGACCATTATTTAAAGAAGAGTATTAAGTGTTTTTATGGAAGACCGCGCTTACTTACAAATATTGGTTTAATTAGTTATTTTATGCCAAAATTACATCAAACACATGTGCACGTACATTTAACCTCCTAAAGAAGCACAAATAAAAAAAAAATTATTTCTTTGGGGATAGAGACTGCCTCCTCGCTTGTTATAGGCTTCTTGAAATTTCAAATTTTCCACCAATGAAGTGTCTTCCGACCATCCACGGATGTGACGGATCTTTGGATCAAGATCAACGACATGCAAGCGAAACACCGATCCTCCGGAATAAAATGGAAAACCACAACCTAAACTCAAGAACAATAAAGCCATGTTGAGTACATAAAAAACAGAGAAAGCAAAGCAAGGATGTATAAACTAAAAAGTAACAAGCAATTTGCTTCCAAACTCAAAATAACTATCAAAATATGCGACACATTTGAGATGAACAATGCTGAAGAAAAGGACAAACCCATCAAAGGAGAATAGAATCCAAGCAATTTGGAGTCATGAGTGAGATCGGCAATTTTGTCGCGAGCATCATCATATAGTTCGAGGTGCATTGAAGTGCGGAAGTACCACTTTTTCCACAGTTTCTCCTTCATTGCCTCCACCGTAAGCTATATGAGGAAGTTATCAAATAAAAAACATCATTTTAAATTATCAAAAATAAATAAACAAATATAGGAAAAGTGAAGAAGGAATGCACGAAGGAGAAGGCATAACACCATCTAAATACCCGAATATATTAATTAATTTAATATCTAATTGACTTTAATCGAGTTAACACGGTATAATGAGGATGTCACAATTAATAAATAAAATAAACCTTCATTCAAGCAGTAGCCATGCTGAGGATCAACATTTTCAAATAATTTAGTCAAGTTAAGACCATGTCTTACAGTGAAAATATCATAACCAAAAGCGGAATAATTCAATCATTATTATTCCCAACAAAGTTTTAAATAAATAATAAACCAATGTCTAATTCCTTATCTAACGTTCCCAGTGTTACAATCTAATCGAGCATGACAACGACACGCGGACTAAAACGATAAGTTCTAGAGCCATCCTCACCGACTCCTCATAAATTTAATCAAATGGTAAAGTAAGGGTGAGACTTCTCATAATTAAAGCATATTATAAGTCTTTCAATCAATAATATATCACAAGCATATTATTTCACCCACTTGAATTGATTCACATACACAACCACATTCATCATGCATAATCATAACAATCGAAGAGTCACCGGAAGACATATCATGTTATACCTCATACAAATACAAATCAATGCATGCGGTACCCATGACCAAGTCACAACCGATCCATCATCATGGGATACGGTAACCATCGATCATAACCACCCACGAATCCGCTAACCACCCATCCTCACTCGGTATCGATTATCGGCAATCAAGTCAAATTCCGCACAATGGGAATTAACTTCACCAAACAATGCAAATGCGCACATCACTAGCATGCAACATCAATCAGTCTATGTATACATTCATCTAACATAACTGAATCAACCAATCAACATGATATATCAATCAATCATGCATACATCTAACATCAGCATAAACATGCAAACCAATCAACATGATATATCAACCAATCATGCATACATCTAACATCAGCATAAATATGCTATTACATCTACACATTACCAGTATCTCCATCACCAAAGGTCCTCTACTACACATACATCATTATGTGTCAGTTAATAATTATTTATTTCGAAATTCGACCCCTTTCCAAAATAATTTCGAGTTTTCTAAAATATTTTCATTTCATAAGGTAGAGCATTAGATTTAGGAAATAACGTCCAAAATGGCGCTCAAAACGGACTTACGGTTCGAAAGTTATGAATTTTTGAAATTTTAAAAATTTTAAAATATTTCGATGGAACCGGTTCCTCCACAGAGTAACCGGTTCCTGATCGAAAACAGCCTGGAAAATGTATGGGGAACCCGGTTCCTCCAGGTAGGGAACCGGTTCCCAGAAAATAAAATTTCATTTCTCTGGAAAAATCAACGTGGAACCGGTTCCTCCACACGAGGAACGGTTCACGAGTTCAAAATTCCATTTTACCGGTTTGAAAAATTGGAACCGGGTTCTCCAGGGGAACCGGTTCCCACGACCATCGGACCAAAATTCATTTTGACAATAGTTCCCAAAACCATTTCCTCGTTCATTCCAAAGCGTACCCATGTATTCCAACACCATAAAATCACTCATTCATCATCAATAACATACAATATAACATGTTTTATTCATCATTAATGATCCTATATCATGCAAATCAATGAATTTATATATTCGACACGATCGACACCAATAGGTTTACACCATGGAAACCTAAAATTCCCAAACTAAGATTCCTAACATACTATGATCCATAATATCAAAATCAAAACCTATAATATGAACTAATCAATCGAAATCACCCCACCTTGTGGGTTCTTGAACTCGATACTTCTAGGTCTTCTTCCTTCTTTCTCCTCTTCTCACTTCACGAATTTGTTTTCTCCAAAATGATTCTATTTTTCCTTCTTTTCTTATTTTATTCCTTTTAATCATAAATAAAATAAATATTACTTCTCTTCCCAATTAATTCCATCACTTTAATCTTAATAATCCAATTTATTAATAAATTATGTTCTCAATTAATTTAATAATTTAAAAACCATAATTATTTAATTGTTGAATTATTTTGGGGTGTCACAACTCTCCCCAACTAAAAGAGTTTTCGTCCTCGAAAACATACCTCAGACGAATAGTTCGGGATCGAGTCGTCATACCCCAAATTTTCCCTCCATCTTCCCAGACATTTCACACATCCATACTCGAGGATTCCTCGAGAGTTGATCGAAAACTCTCTCTAGACAATCAACCCAAACTAGGGTTTGCCAATTCTCAGGTCAAGATGGACTTTCAACATCTCCAATGGTCTTCATGTCTCCTTATATGCTTTAAAGATTCTCCATGTCAAGTTTCAAGCCTCACAGATCAAGATTGCTCAGACAATTGCTCAGATGGTTGAAAATCAGTTGTATTGGACCAAAAGTCAACTATGGTCAACATACAGTCAAACTTCATGATTTTTGGTCAACATCCTCATTTTGAAGTTACATTCATCATTTGATCAAGGGTTGATCATGATTCATCAAGAAAACTCAAGATTTGCTCAAAAGTCAAACTTTCTAAATTAGGGTTTCTAAGTGAAAAGTCAACTGAACTTTAACTGATCATAACTTTCTCATACTTTCTCAGAAATTTTTCCACCACCTCTTGTTTTGAAGGAAATTCAATTCTCTACAACTTCATGTCTCACAAGAATGTCCAAAAAATGCTTCATTTGAGAGGTATGGCCCAAAACATTAGTCATTTCAAAGTCAACAAAAGTCAACATTTTGTTTTGAGGATATATTGAGCATGGAAACTCCAATTGAGATGAGACCAAAACGGTTGGTTAGAGGACTCTTAGAGATTTCCAAAAAGTCCAAGAACACTCAAAAATGTGGAAAATTGAGCAAGATGCACCATTCACAAGTTGGGCAATTTTGAAGAAATGCACAAAGAGAGATACTTCTAAAACTCAAAAACTTTGCAAATGGGCCTACTTTTTCTTCATCCAAAGTTATTCCTTACACCATTAGGAATATCCAAGCTCAATGCCACGAATTTTATTTTTCTATGTAATTTGGAATTTATTCATTTAAATACAAATTAAATTTAAAAATAAAGTATAGAATCAAAATTAATTGCAAACTTGATTTTTATTTCTTCCTTGGGATCCAATCAACTCATTAAAGCCAGCAATTTTCGAAATTGGATTAATATATCAAGATTGGATTGAAAATTAATCAAAATTTGAAGATTTGATTTTGTACAAAATCAAAATTGATTAGCATTGATTAATGATGATTTCTTCCTCAAATCGACTCCAATCCATCCGATATAAATGTATAATGCATAGCACATGATTGAGAGCGAAAAATTGGCTCAAGAACCTAACCTAAAACTCAAAAATCATGGCAAACAAGCAAAGTGCGACCTAGTTCGGTTTTCAATCGATTTTGAGGTGTTCATTGCATTCCTTGATACCTCTGAGTGAATCAGGACCTTCACATTGCTCGAATCCATCGAATCAAAAAATCCGAGTTTGGTTTGTTCTTGAAAATCCAAAATCGTGTTTTAATTTTCATGCATTATGAACATGTTTCATTGTTGTTTTGTGATTAGAGCGAAGTTTGCAAGCGATCTGGTTATTTGATTGCATTTCCATGGCTTGAATCGTGATATACCATAACTAGGGTTTCTGGGCTCGATTTAGGGCTTTGCTTAAATGGAAAAATTGGACCACGAGACTATGCCCATCGTGTTGGAATGATGTCGGAATCGAACCATGGCTTTAGAATTTATTTATATTATGTGTGCTTAATTTTCCATTTGCGGGCTGTAGCGTCGAAGAAAGACCGGCGCTAGCTTTTGAAAATTCAAATCGGGGCGATGAAGATTGGCGCGAGTTCGTGGCAATAGGAGACAGCGTGTTTACATCCCACTCGTTCGGTTTCAAACACGCTTGCACACTTGGCTCAATTGGTTAAGGCGCGGACTGTGCACAGATGCTCCCCAAGGTCTCCAGTTCGAATACTGGCAAGACCAATGTTTTTTCCCTTTTACAAAACTTCATATTTTTCTATTTTCTTTTTATTTTAATATTTTTGCATCTATTTTAATTCTTTTCAATATTTTATTCCTGCATTAAAAAATCATCAAAATATTTTTTCCTTTTGCATTTATTTTCAGAAAATACTTATTTAATTTATAAAATTAAAAAATATAATTTTGCATGCATATTTATTTTTATTCATAATTTAGCATTAAAATCAATTTTAATTAGTTTTAAATTATTAAAATGCATCCAAAAAATCCCAAAAAATTATTTTAGCATATTTATGTTATTTCCAGCATGTCATATTTTTCTCATTTAAAAATTTGCATTTTTACTAACATTTCTCTCTTATCCGATTCATCTCGTATTTTCCGATTTTCTTATCTTTTCACAGGTTATTCCGTCTCAGACGTTTCCTTTTACTATTTTCTTTTTTCCAATAATGTAACTGTTCATGGGATGTAATAGTTTAAATTAGGCTTTTATTTTCCGCAAGTTTAAATTATGTATCTGCCCCAAAGCCATGTAATAGCGTAGGACATTTATCTTTTCGCATCTTTACATTCCGCATTTTAATTTCCGCACCCTACAAACTGCTAGTTACTAGGCGTGTATGGCAAGATAAAATTGAACGTAGCTCACTCTAATTTTCAAGATAACATATACCTGAAATCAACACACTCTTTTCACACACCTTGGGTAATTCTCTCGATGCCTTACAATTCAAATGGTCAGTCCCTCGAACATGGAGTATTCTAGCCGTTGCCTTCAAACAAATCATCATAGTCCCTTGATACAAAGATCATAAGACCCACGATGTCGCCTCCGAATACATGATCTTGACCCTCGATTATCGCCTACAAAAATGATGATAGTCCGGATGTGCTAGGATACTTCCTCTGAGTTGCTTTCTATGACCATCGATGTCCCTTGAATATCACGCCTACATCCAATGAATGGAGTTACCTACCAAATAATGATACGGATAGCACTATTCTAAAGGAGCGTAACAATACAAAGAAGACCAATTACGAGTAGGTAATAAGACTTTTAGTTGCTTGCTCTATCAAAATACTTTTCACACCTCACACTTTTGTCAAAGTTCAAACTCTTTCAAAATGAAACATTTAGAACACTTTGTATACATTCCTACATGAATCATTACAAAGTCAAAGCGAAATGCCTTTTTCAAAACATTTTTCAAACACACGAAAGCACAATTTTAAAGTGATCTAGAGCAACTAAGAGCCGTAGATAACTACGGATGCAAAGGGTGCTAATACCTTCCTTTTCATAACCTTCTCCTTACTCGGAATCTAACGAAGGTCTTTTTCTGTACTTTTACCTTCCCTTAATTGGATAAAAATAAAAGTCGGTGGCGACTCTTGCTATCCGCACATTTGCGATACAAAAACACTAAAAAGTCAGTTCACCGTGTTACAGAGTCCTTCATCTGACTCTCCAGTTCCAATGTGACATTTCCATCAGTTGGTCCTCCCCAAGCTACTCTTACCAATGCAATCTTTTTGCCTCGCAACTGTTTCAACTTTCGATCCTCAATCCTTGCAGGTACCGCTTCCGATCAAATTTTCTCACATATATCATCACGAATCTCATGAGACGGATCAGCAATGTACTTCCTCAGTTGAGATACATGAAAAACATCATGCAGATTCGCAAGTGACGGCGGCAAAGCAATCTGATATGCAACCTTCCCAACTCTCTTGGTAATCTGAAAAGGACCAATAAATCATGGAGTCAACTTTTTTGACTTCAAAGCTCGACCAATACCGTCATCGGATAACTAGCATAAAAACATGTTCTCCTTCACTAAACTCAAGATCTTTCCTCCTCTTATCATGGTAACTTTTCGGCGACTAAGAAGTTCTCATCTTCTCTGAATCATCTTAATCTTTTACGAAGTTTGTTGAATAATTTACGGTCCAACACGGCCTCTCTCGGTTTCATACCAACACAATGGTGTCGCACCTCCTACCATACAATGCCTCAGCGGAGCCATACCAATACTCGGTGAAAGCTATTGTTGTAGGTAAACTCGATCAACGGCGATAACTATCCCAAGCTCCACCCTTCTCAACACACGGCTCTCGAAATCTTCCAGCGGTAGATCGTTCTTTCCGTCGACCATACATGCATGGATGATAAGCGGAACTCAAGCGCAACTTGGTACGAGGCTTCTTGCAATCCCGTCCAGAACTTAGATGTAAACCTCGGATCCCGATCCGACACAATACTAGACGGAATACCATGCAAACTTACAACCTTTTCAACATACAATTCTGCTAATCTCTCCATCGGATAATCCATCCTTATCGGAATAAAATGAGCAGATTTTGTCAACCTATCCACAATCACCCAGATAGAATCACAATTCTTAGCTGTCCTCGGCAAACCAAACACAAAATCCATAGAAATTCCATCCCACTTCCATTCCGGAACAAACAACGGCTCCATCAATCCTGACGGCTTCTGATGCTCTATCTTCGACTTCTGGCAAACTAAACAAGCATACACAAACTCAGCAATTTCCTTTTTCATTCCCGGCCACCAAAACCACTTTTTCAAATCATGGTACATTTTGGTAGCACCGGGATGAATACTCAACCCGCTACGGTGTCCTTCTTCTAAAATACTCTTCCGAATCTCGGCAACATCCGGGACACACACCCGATCACCAAACCTCATAACACCATTCTCGTCAATTTGGAACTCTCCTCCTTGACCTTGGTTGATCAATGTCAACTTGTCAACTAAACCAACATCAGATTTCTGTCCATTTCTAATCTCTTCCAGAATACCACTAGTCAATTTCAACATACCCAATTTCACACTATTCGGAGTAGTTTCACAAACCAAACTCAGATCTCTGAACTGTTCCACCAAATCTAACTCACGGACCATCAACATCGACATATGCAAGGATTTCCTACTCAAAGCATCTGCAACGACGTTTGCTTTACCAGGATGGTAGTTCAAATCGAAATCGTAATCCTTTAGGAATTCTAACCATCTTCTCTGCCTCATGTTCACTCTTTCGATCAAAGAGATACTTGAGACTCTTATGATCACTTTGAATACCTCAAACGAGAACCATATAAATAATGTCTCCTGACTTCAAAACAAATACATGCCAACTCCAAATCATGAGTTGGATAATTCCTTTCATGCACTTTCAATTGTCGTGAAGCATAAGCCACAACACTTATCTTGCATCAACACACCACCTAATCCCATTAATGATGCGTCACAATACACAACAAAAGACTTAGTCGGATGCGGAAAAATCAAGATCGGAGCACTTGTCAACCTCCTCTTGACTCTTGAAATCCTTTCTCACATTCAACGTCCCAAACAAACACGACCCTTTACGTCAACTTAGTCAATGGCAGCGCCGACTTGGAAAATCCTTCAATAAACTTCGGTAATAACTGCAGACCGAAAACTACGGATCTCGGAAGCATTCTTGGCGCCGGAGATCACTTCTACCGTAGGATCCACGAATTCCATTCTTGGAAATTACATGACCAAGAAAACTCACCTCCTCAACGAATTCACACTTGGACAACTTCGCATAAAGCTTCTTTTCCTTGATTCTAACACAACTCTGAGATGTTCTGCATGCTCCTCATCGCTCTTCGAATAAATCAGAATATCATCAATAAACACTACTACGAACTTGTCAAGGTACGGATGAAATATCCTGTTCATATACTCCATGAAAACACCAGGTGCATTAGTAACACCAAACGGCATAACAGAATATTCATAATGCCCATACCTCGTTCTAAATGCAGTTTTCTGAATATCCTCCGTCTTCACACGAATCTGATGATATCTAGATCTCAGATCAATTTTACTAAATACACAAGCTCCAACGAGTTGATCCATCAAATCATCAATCCTCGGCAAAGGATACCGATTCTTGATTGTAACTTTGTTCAGTAGCCGGTAGTCAACACATAACCTCATTGAACCTTCCTTCTTCTTAACCAATAACACGGAGCACCCGGCGAAACACTCGGGCGAATAAACTTCTTCTCGAAGCAATTCCTCTGGCTTCTTCAATTCGGTTAATTCGGATGCCGACATGCGATAAGGCGCCATCGACAGGACTAGTTCGGGAATCAAATCTATAGTAAATTCTACCTCTCTCGGTGGCAATTCACGGCGTCTTCGGAAACACCTGGAAATTCATTCACCACGGCGATCCATCACTCTTTGCCTTTCCCTTCGCTATCGCGAATACAACATAAACACCACCGCACCATCTTTCCGACTAGGTTCATACGCGCACATAACCTCACTTTCGACCTTAACCTCTTGGGAAAAATGACCGTCTTCTCAAAGCGGTTGATATGAACTGGTTGAATTCCAACCGATTCATTCAAGGATGATATCAAGTTGTTCTAACGGTAGGCACACTAAATCCATACGAAACCCTACCAAAATCACAGCGGGACAATTTCTACAAACATATGAAGTAGTCACTTTGAACTGCGGGAGTATCAATAACCATACTTCCATCCATATAAGAAATTTCCAAATTTAGTCTTTAGCACAATCCAAGCAATAAAAGAATCGTAGCTCGATATCAATAATCGCAATCAAAGGTATGTCATTAATAAAACATGTACCTTTAATCGGCCGATCATCTGGTTTAGCCTCGATCCGGACAATGCAAACACTTTACCACCGGCTTGATCTTTCTTGGGTTTTGTGCGAGGCGAGTATGACTTCCCCCGGTTGTAACAAGTCACCACTCTCACTCTGCAATCATTGGCCACATGGCGAACTTCCCAAACACTTCTTATCATTGCTCTTGGTCCACCATACGATGTCTGTCTCACCACACTTAACACCTAGCGGAAGAACTAGAATCTCCTCCACGATTTCTTCCAACCGGGATCTCGATTGCTCCTATCATAAGGCTTACCACGATCCATCATTGCTTACCTTTCCTGTCAACATACCTCGAGCATTCAACTTAGTGTTAGCAAGATCCTCCTCAGAATCCTACTACAATCAACGGATCGGAAAATCTTCGGATCTGCGATCTGAATACCACCTTAATCTCATCACGAAGACCATTCTCAAACTTGATACATTTGGAAAATTCTCCATCGCATCGTTAGGGTAATGAGCATAATACTTAATTCGAAAACTTGAAGCATACTCACAGCGGTCTTGTTGCCTGGCAGTTCCGAGCTCGATCTCCTTCTTACCTCGGCGTCCTCGGAAAATACCTCCTCGGAAAACTCTTACGAACCGGCCCAGTCGATTGCACCATCTTCTTCCGGTTTAGTTACGGTAGCAACCTACTCATCGGTTCCTCGGCTAACATGTGAGTTCCATACCTTACCTTGCCCCTCGCAATCACTCAAGATCCTCTCGATCTCCTTGACCACTTCGAGCACCTTCGGGATCATGTACCCTGAACAATGGAGGATTATTCCTCGAAAATTCCCCATTGTCGGTCGGCACCAATCGCGACTCCTGCTTTGGTTCCCTCCGAGTACTCCACCAACATTCCCAAAGCCTCGACAATAGCATCATCATTCCTTCCGTTACCTCTTCCAGCCATTGTTCTGTAACATTACAAAACAATCTACATCAGCACACAAGTATCGACAGTGTTACTTACACTAGTCGCTATTGTACCCCAAAATTTACCCTCTTCATTTATTTTATAAATAATTGGCTAACAGTTAATTAATAGGTGCATCGCATACACATCATTCATGCATTGATCATGGGTTCGAGATTTTCCAATCGTATGAATCTGTACAATTCTGAATATGAGGTTTGTTTCTCAAAAGTTGAATATTTGAGGTTCTGTCAGTTCAAGCACCCTCTCAGTATACAAGATGTGTGTCCAGAGGCTTCTGATTATCATCTCGCAAGTTGAGGTTTTGGAGTTCTGATCGTCTATCAGGTGGATGCTGATTACAATTTCAAGCTACAGTGTGTTGTGGTCGGATATTCGAACCCGAACTGATTCTATGGCCTTCAGTGAGTTGCGAAGCATTGGTATTTGGCTTATCGATCCACACGATTCATCAGAAAATCAAGAACGGACAGATAAAATGATATTTGAGCGCGTGTATCAAAAGTCAATAAAAGTCAAAGTTTGACCGGGCGGAATTTCGGGTCAAAATTATTGTCAAAAGTCGACATTTGAGAAAATGCGATCATTTGTTGAGAAAAATCGGAAGAATCGGGTGAAAATGAGGTTTCTTGCATCTTAAGTAATTTTAGACTTAGAAAAAATTTCAAAGTTTAAAGTACTTTATGTTCATGGAGCCATGTTGTCGCATCAAGTATCTCACCACTTTGTGGTCGAAATTTGTGAATTGATAGTTGTTGGAAAGAGCGGATTCGTACTCCGACTTTGTGACTGTGAAGATTTTTCAAGAAATGCCGGTTGAGTTATCTGACACGAAATTTGAAGTTCATAAACTTTTGAAATTTTACACTTGGTAAAATTTTGAGTGTTTTTAATGTGTTCAAGTACTCGACTTCGGAGGCAATTTACACGTATTTCGAGGCGTCGATTCGAATTAAGTTCAACATCAAAGTTGTTCATTTAATGGAGATCTACAAGTTTGCTGAAGAAACCGAATCCATTCGGGAAACGGATAAAAAATTACAGAGCTCGGAAGTTACGATTTATCATTCCTCAAATTTCAACACTTAGAAAAAATTTGAAGTGTTTATTTCTATGTTTTACTGACAGCTTCAGGGTCGATTATGTCATAGTTCGTGGCTCCGAATCAGAAAATGCTCAACTGAAAAATTGTTCATTTCACGGCAATCTGAAACCTTGTTGAAGAAGTCGAATTCATTCGGGACTCGAATCGGAAGTTATAAAGCTCGAAAAATAAGAACGCATTATGTTTGTTAAAATTCGAGTATTTTTGTGCACATGTTCAGGGCTGTTTTCGTCAATGATTCGGTCGCCGCACGAAGAAATTCCGAACATGAAAGTTTGAGTTCGTAATTCCATCTACAAGTTCCGTTTAGAAACTTTTTCGTTTCGGACGTCCGAGCTGGAAGAAAGGGAACGCCGTAAGTGACAGCATGAAGTTGTTAAAATGCAAGACAGCACATGCAATTTTTTGCCATGGTCAAGACGCATTTCATCGAACAGTTTTTGTGCGTATGTTCGGAGCTGTTTTCTCGTTGATCCGATTGCCGCACGGAAAAACTCTGAACATGAAAGATGAAGTTTGTCGTGTTCTCTACAAGTTCCGTTTAGAAACTTTTTTGTTTCGGACGTCGGAGCTAGGAGATACGGAGCGCCTTAAGTGAAGACTTGAAGTTGGAAAATTGCTACATGTTGTGTGCAATACTTGCCCAGCCAGCCAAGCATTTCATCGAACACTCGCGTAGCAATTTTCAAACACTTTCTTCTCCGTGATTTAGGCTTCGTTCGGGTTTTTGTCGAACTACAAAGTTGTTATATTACACACGAGCTTTCCAACGGTACCGAATTCACGTCATTTGGTCGAGTATCGGAAAAGTTATGGAATCTTAAAGTGAGGTACATGGATTGTTGTATTAAACTTGACACTTAGAAAAATTTCAAACGCTCAAACCAGCTTGTGTCGGCATGACTTCGAGGCTATTTTCGGACATGCTACGGGTTTCGATTCGAAAAGCTTCCAACATGAAAGTTGTTCACTTCATAGTGTTCTCGAACTTTGTCGAAGGAGTCAAATCCATTCGGAGCTCAATTCGAGAGTTACAAAGCCATAAAGTTTGAAAAATGTAATTGGTGAGTAGTTGCCGAAATTGCGGTAATTTTTCAATTATGATTTCTAAACTTCAGAGCCGATTTTAGGCGAACTACGGGTCTCGAATCGAAAAGTTTTGAACATGAAAATTGTTCATGGAAGTTTGTTCTCCAACTTTGATATACATACTTTTCCGAAAGAGCGTTTTATTTCGATTTATTGGGTGCAAAAGGAAGTGCTTGACATTCAGAAATTATAATGATTGAAATTGGTGCTACATGGGCTGGTGATAACAGAACAGAATATTCACTCCATTGTTTTCCTTTTTTCACTTACTGCAAGGGATGCTAACAGACCAATCGGTTACATCACACTTTTTCTAACCATCACCATTTTTTATTGTTATGATTCTTTCTCCCAAAAAAACTAACAGCAACTTTTTTTTCTACACAGTAACAAAACTCTCATTCACCTTCCATTCTTTCCTTTTCTCTATATCTCTAACAACCTGCAACTTTTTCCTCTCTCATTTTTCTTTTGGACACAAAAAAAACTCTTCACTCTTTTTCTCTCCAACCATAATTATAACAGAAGCTCATTTTTTTTGGATTCTTAAATTTCTGCCCTCTGATATTAAACTAACAGTGTCATCACCATAATCTCTAACAGCCATCTTTCTCACCTCCTCCATTCTTCTTTGTTCTTTCTAATTCATGCTAATCACCATAACTAACAGCAACTAAAACAAATCTAATAACAACCTCTTCTCCCTCTCACCTCTGCTCTCATCGCCGTAACGACATCACCGCCTTTCTTACTCTCATTTTTTCACTCACTCCATTCTCTCGCTCTCAACCATTTTGCTTCTTCTCTTTCTCAACCTTCAACTCACCACCATCACCCTCGATCATCACTCCCTCTCTGGCTTTCTTGTAAAAAACCATAACAAACCTTCATCTTCATTTTCAAACACCATGCCATAACAGTAATTATAACCACCATCCACTCCCATTTTCTCTGACCCACTGTAACAACAAACTCACACCGCCCTCTTTCTTTTCGGTCCTTCCGCCGTAACTGCCGTCACCTCTAACCTTCTGCCATCAAGATTCAATCATCAACCTCGTCATCAGGAAACCTTCTAACAAACTCACAAAAACAGTTAATCAAAACCTCTCTCTCTCATTCTCTGAGATAACAGAGTCTACGTCATCTCTTCTTGGTCATCAGCCATGAAAGCATGAGTTAGATTATAGCAGAGAGTTTTGAGGCGAGTTCGAAAGGTTCGTTGTATGTTCTTGGACCGGATCTGTAATCTTTTCGGAATTTCGAGCTGAGTAATGGTGATTTCGCTCCGTTTAGGAACAGGATGGTCGTCGGTGGCAGCAAGGAAGATGGAACTTCATTTTCCGGCGTCCGTCATTTTCATATTGTCCTTCGTCTTCAATCTACTTTACCCGAAGGATTCATTCACGGAAGTTATCTCAAGTCAAGGCACAACGAATGTTCTTCGTCAGTACATGTTTTTAGATCCATTTTGGGTGTTGCGAATTTCTCGATTGAATCCGGTCAGAATAGTGAATTTGAGCTTCGGATTCGTATTCAGTGACGCAAGATGGATAGAACGTTGTCGGAATCTCGAATTATGGAGGCAGGCATTCGTTATCGACAGGATGTGGTCGGAGACGGTGATCGGAAAATTCCAGTCCGGCGAGCCTTCATATCACATTTCATGCCAAACCCAGGTATGGCTCCCGTTCATTGGTTCATGCATGAATTACAGTTAACCAATTGGACACGGACACATGTCATTATTTTTAATCTTATAAAAAATAAAAATCTGATAATTTATTCATTTAATTATAAATTGACCGGTTGATACATATGTACATACATAGAAAAATATAACACTGTGACATTATAATATCAAAATAAATAAATAAAATCTGAATAAAACAAAAATATAATAATAATGCTGATTTTGTTTTTCTGGACAAAAAAATACAAAAATGGACTGGGCTTAACTTTTACTAGCTGAAACCTCCCTGCTTTTGAGCCCAGTGTACACAATAACTCAGACTAGCTCAATTTTGAAATTCTGCTTTGCACCCCCCTGTTTCATGTACCATAATACTAACATTTAGTTCAATTTAGCTCTCGATTCCGATTATTTCGACACATAAAAAATACATAGAAAACATATTCTGACATTTTAGGATATTAGAATATTTTTGACTTTTTTTAATATTTTTTAATATTAGAATATATTCTGATTTTTTCGATTCTGATGGTGAACAATAGTCACTTTAATCATGCTTGGCTACTATTTACACTTCATTTCTTGCGGGGCGCAGCGCATACATATGCGGCTCGTTTTGTCCGTACTCACACACTTTTCCTTTGTTTGCGTTTTGGGTCTAACTCCTTTTTGCGGTTTCTCATGTTCGTATACCCGTATCGTCCTTGTACCTCTTGGGTCCAACTCCTTTCGCGATTTGCTGGCGTTTGTATACCGTATACATCCGTTTGTCTGTTTTTGGGTCTAACTCCTTCTTGCGGTGTTTTGCATTTGTACACCCACGTGTGCATTTCTATACTTGTTTTTGGGTCTAACTCCCTTCTTGCAAGTGTTTTATGTTTG
Source organism: Vicia sativa (assembly GCA_021764765.1). Classification (NCBI taxonomy): domain Eukaryota; kingdom Viridiplantae; phylum Streptophyta; class Magnoliopsida; order Fabales; family Fabaceae; genus Vicia; species Vicia sativa. Next base: position 42,135,385 of record CM038794.1, on the reverse strand, counting down.
TACACCACGTGTACATCCTTTTGTTTGCTTTTGGGTCTAACTCCCTTCTTGCAGACGTTGTTGCTTGAGGCGCCGACGCATTCTCTTCGCTTTGGCCTCGAGCTATTCTCACCGGTTTACTCTTATTGCATGGTTGATGCTTGAAGTTTTCGGAGTATTTCTATAGCTTGCGTTGCTCTTGGTTTAATATTCGTCGGGTATTTATTTCTACACCATTTACCGCATTCTCTTACTTTCCTAGATATCATGAGAAGTAGGGCTTTCTGCTTTCTTTTGCCATGAGAGTAGGAATAGAGATGCATGAAGGGCTTCGTAGTGGAGCATGTTCGGGAACCCTCGGTTTATTTAAAGACCCGTTTAGGGCAATTCTACTTGTGATCTGTGCATATTTGCTTGTTTGTTTCTTGCAGGTTCCCTTGGTTAGGTTTGGTTCTTTAGCCTAGACTTTAGGATTCACATCCTTTGCATGTTAACATATATAGAGATTCCCTCGTCTTAAACCATAGGGCTAACCTTTTGCTTTGCTAGTTTCTTTTACATGTTGCATTGTGAATAAAACTAAAACTTGTTTTCATTTTCCCTTTGAAAACAAAACACTTAATAATGGTTTAAACTCCTTTTTCAAGGTAAAAACAACCAACCAACACCAACTCTTTTTCGCCTTGGCGCGCTCTCTTTCTTTTTGTGTTTAAAACCTTTTCACAAGTAAAAAACACAAAACACACCAAAACAAGTGAGCCGAACTACGGCTCGACTTTCCATTGCGGGAATACGTAGGCATCTTGTCACGGGGCTCGACCGAGCAAACTTTGTAAATACTTCCTTCTTTTCCCCGTGGTTTCTTAAGTTCTCTTTTCTTTTGCATGCATGGTTAGCGATTAAGCATAGATATAAGCACACCCATTAGACAGAAAGTAGAAGTGGATACCGTAGAGTACTACGGGCGTGTGGGGTGCTAATACCTTCCCTTCGTGTAATAGATTCCCTTACCCTATCTCTCGGTCGCAAGACCGTGCCTTATCCCTTTTAGGTTTTCGCGATGCGTTCACCTTTCTCCTTTTGCGAGATAAAAAACGTTCGATGGCGACTTCATTGATATAGTTATCGGATGATGTTCAGCCAGTTGTTTCAGTCGCATACTAAAAGGGATAACGACACAAGACAAGACCGACTATGCTCTGATACCACTATTGTAACACCCCATCTAAATACCCCGAATATATTAATTAATTTAATATCTAATTCAGCTTTAATCAGAGTTAACACGGTATAATGAGGGATGTCACAATTAATTAATAAAATAAACCTTCATTCAAACAGTAGCCATGCTACACTGAGGATCAACATTTTCAAATAATTTAGTCAAGTTAAGACCATGTCTTACGGTGAAAATATCATAACCAAAAGCGGAATAATTCAATCATTATTATTCCCAACAAAGTTTTAAATAAATAATAAACCAATGTCTAATTCCTCATCTAACGTTCCCAGGTGTTACAATCTAATCGAGCATGACAACGACCGCGGACTAAAGCGATAAGCTCTAGAGCCATCCTCACCGACTCCTCGGTGCTAAATTTAATCGAAATGGTAAAGTAAGGGTGAGACTTCTCATAATTAAAGCATATTATAAGTCTTTCAATCAATAATATATCACAAGCATATTATTTCACCCACTTAACATGAATTGATTCACATACAACCACATTCATCATGCATAATCATAACAATCAAAGAAGAGTAACACGGAAGACATCCTATCATGTTACTACCTCATACAAATACAATGCGACTCGATGCATGCGGTGCCGACCGTGACCAAGTCACCCACACGATCCATCATCAACCGGATCGGTAACCATCGATTCGTCCATAACCACCCGGACACGAATCCAGCCTAACCACCCATCCTCACTCGGGTATCGGTTATCGGCAATCCAAGTCAAATTCTGCACAATGGAAATTAACTTCACCAAAAAATGCAAATGCACGCACATCACTAGCATGCAACATCAATCAGTCTATGTATACATTCATCTAACATAACTGAATCAACCAATCAACATGATATATCAATCAATCATGCATACATCTAACATCAGCATAAACATGTAAACCAATCAACATGATATATCAATCAATCATGCATACATCTAACATCAGCATAAACATGCTATTACATCTACACATTACCAGTATCTCCATCACCAAAGGTCCTCTACTACACATACATCATTATGTGTCGGTTAATAATTATTTATTTGAAATTCGACCCTTTCAAAATAATTTCAATTTTATAAAATATTTTCATTTCATAAGGTAGAGCATTAGATTTAGGAAATAACGTCCAAAACGGCTCAAAGCGGACTTACGGTTTGAAAGTTATGAATTTTGAAGTTTTAAAATTTTAAAATATTTGATGGAACCGGTTCCTCCACAGAGTAACGGTTCCCAATCGAAAAACAGGCCCGGAAAATGTATGTGGAACCGGTTCCTCGGTAGGGAACGGTTCCCAAAAATAAAATTTCATTTCTCGGAAAAATCAACGTGGAACCGGTTCCTCCCACGGAACCGGTTCTTGAGTTCAAAAATGCCATTTTACCGGTTTGAAAAATTGGAACCGGGTTCTCCCAGGGGAACCGGTTCCCGACCATCAGACCCAAAAATTCATTTTGACAGCAATAGTTCCCAAAACCATTTCCTCATTCATTCCAAAACGTACCCATGTATTCCAACACCATAAAATCACTCATTCATCATCAATAACATACAATATAACATGTTTTATTCATCATTAATGATCCTATATCATGCAAATCAATGAATTTATATATTTTGACACAGTCTGACACCAATAGGTTTACACCCATGGAAACCTAGAAATTCCCAAACTAAGATTCCTAACATACTATGATCCATAATATCAAAATCAAAACCTATAATATGAACTAATCAATCGAAATCACCCCTTACCTTGTGGGTTCTTTGAATTCTGATACTTCTAGGTCTTCTTCCTTTTTTCTCCTCTTCTCACTTTACGTATTTGTTTTCTCCAAAAATGATTCTATTTTTCCTTCTTTTCTTATTTTATTCCTTTTAATCATAAATAAAATAAATATTACTTCTCTTCCCCAATTAATTCCATCACTTTAATCTTAATAATCCAATATATTAATAAATTATGTTCTCAATTAATTTAATAATTTAAAAACCATAATTATTTAATTGTTGAATTATTTTGGGGTGTCACAGAAGCGAATATCGGAGTTGAAAGTTTTGAGATTAGAATGAGTGACGTGCAAAAGGACAGACTCGTCCACTTGGATTTTCTGCAAGCTTGACGCCATTTACTAACTTGGTGGGCAACACGAGAGTGGCAGGTTCTAGATGAAGACGAAAATGAGCGTGAGGATGAGATTTCAATTCAATAGTGAGATGTTTACTAAGATCTCCTCATCAACACACATCGCTCAATAAACCTTCACCTTAAGGCTTTATTCTTTGAAAGTGCAAGAGAATTTCGAACCGAAAACGCATCAGAGCAGTACAATTCCAATCGGAAAATGCAGAAGAAGAAGAAGAAGGAATTCATGCTTACATGGAGCTACTATCGCCGGCGAAATCCTCACGAGTCACGATTTGGTACAACTGTCAATTTCTTTCGTTTCTTCTTGTTCGTTTGTGTTGTTGAGCATGATTTGAGCGTTAATTATTTTATTTCATGTGATTTCTATTACATATATACACGATTTCACGTACTAAAAAAATAGAAAAATGAGTGCATTAAAGTCTAACTTATATTTGCCTATAATAAAATCTTAATACAATCAATATCAATATCAAATTTGGTCTATAATAAAAAACCTATTAATATTATAGATATCAATTTATATATATATCTAAAGAGATACAATTGATTTTTTTTGTCTTGATTTACTTGAAATACGTTAATTGTATAATATATTTTTAATAATATAATTAAATTGAATTATTATTAATAAAAAATAATTTAAATTTATAATTAAAAATTATTAAAGAAAATTTATGACATGAATTTAAAGAAAGAATGTAATAATTAATTTTTAAATTATAATAGTGAAATGTAATATATCTCATAAGAGTATTTTAATTATAAAGAGATACAATTGATTTTTTACCTTGATTTACTTGATATACATTTATTATATAATATATTTCTAACAATATAATTAAATTGAATTATTATTAATAAAAAATAGCATAAATTTATAATTAAAAATTATTAAAGTAAATTTCTGATATGAAATTAAACAATAAATTTAATAATAAATTTTTTAATTAAAAAGTGAAATATAAATTGTATTTTAATCCTAATAAATTTGGGATATTTGGCGAATTCATAAGTTAACTTACGAATTCCCCAAATAAGGTGAATTCGTAAGTTAACTTACGAATTGACCTTATTTTTAAAAAAATAAGGTGAATTCGTAAGTTAACTTGCAATCACTATATTTTTTAAATCGTGGATTATTTCGTAAGTTAACTTACGAATTCCCAAATTAAAAATTAGTAAGTTAACTTACAAAATTGGGGTATTATTGATATTTCACCAGGAGTGAAGAAGAACCCCCTAAATGGAGAAAGAAATTCCCTAAGATTTGTGCCTACTTTTATGGCTGTGTCGGTTATTATTTCTCACTAGATTTATAATCCAACCAGAAGTACATTCTTGGGTAAAGTTTTTTATCTTATGGTATTTAATCAATTTGATTCATTAAGAACATGCTTTTTTTTCCAATGTACTTAATATCAATAATCTAATGCAGACTTCATCCTTGTGTGAATGATTGGGCTACAAGTCATATGAGTTGAAGAAATGTGTGAATGCTTGCTGCTAGATCTTGATCTCAATCGTCGTTAACTTGACCTTTATGAATGTTTTGTTTGTTTATTTCAGTGTGTGAAACTTTAGACATATGTTACGTTGTTTGATTGGATATGTGTTATCAAACTTGTGTTACTTTAATGAATCGTACTTGTGTTTTCGTTGAATGAGACTTTCTACTTTTTATTAATTATTTATAAGTTTGTATTACTTTTTCATTAATCGTCGATCGATTAACACGGGATCGGGCATTGCATCACATAAAGTCAATACAAACCTCATATAAACCAATGTTGACAACATCGCCATGATCAAGAAGTAACTACGAAATCACATAAGTCCGGACTTTTATTTAAACAATCTTCCAAAGACTCACTTATTTAGGAGTTGAACTTGATAATTTGTTTTACACATTGATTAATGAGTTTTCCTGTGAACATAATGATGTACTATTTGTTTCAATTAATGGACTACTTTTTGTAACACGAAATATAATTGGTTTCATTGTTGCATTTTACATATGATTATTTATATGATTTTCTATTGACTTAGCTTTCCTTGATAATGTTAAAACTAAATGATTATGGAAAAGGCACTAATCAGGCATAGCTCTACTACAAAATCACGACCACCTATTGTTAGCCGACAATTTCGAAAAGAGGTATTTGATGTCAAAGACGTACTTATTTCAAATAGAGTCTAAAAGTTAAGACAAATTGGCATCGAAAGAGTGTTGAATTGAAGAATGATTGGTTAGAAAAATTAGAGTTGTTACTCTAAAACCCTTCGATTCGAGCAAGGTGGTGGTTTCGATTTTGCATCTCCATGTTTTAATTATAAGAGCTTTAGTTCAAGAGTGAAGCGGTCCAAGGAGAATTACTTATGATTTGAATCGAAAGGTACAAAAATCCACTTCACTAGCATGAGATTCGAAATTCAAATAAAAGCGCCATTTGTAGAGGGGCGTGGAGGCCACAAATGAAAGAGACATGCATGCTTGAGCGTGGCGTAATTTTAGAGCAAGGCCGTTAGGGTCGAAATGCTATAAATAGGTGTTCTAATGTTAGAATTTGTGTGTTCACTTGTGTACTAAAAAATCTCACATACTCAAATTACCGTGATCTAGGGAAAAGAGTTGCAGATAACATGTACGTATTGAGCATCATCATGCTTTTTCATAATTTAAATTCAAGTTATTTTACATTTACTTCGCCTTTAAAGTTTCTTTGTTTCTGAATCTTTCTGCTTCCCTTTACATTTCGTTCAAACACTATGTTTTCCAGAAACCTTACTTTATTGTTCTTTTCGTTCAATCAAACACTTTAAATTTTCAGAGGTCTCTATTTTTATTATCAAAAGCCTTTATACATTATTTGTTTCGTATTACCCAGTCTTGCATTTAATTGTCAATTCTCTAGTTTAAATCGAATCCAATTATTAGCCTGTAAATCTTTCAGTCAGTGCATATTCTTAGACAAATTTAGAGAAAAGTTTAAGAGTTCTACGTTTTATATTAAGAGATACAAATTTGTAAAGCAATGAATATGAACATGAAATTGAATTACGACACATGTCCTAGGATCAATCGAGTCGATCCTGCAAGTAACCAGTAATTGGAAGACTAGCGGTTGTTTACTAGAAATCACTGTAAACACCTATGTGAGTTGAATATTAGCATAATCACTATTCGTTAAAGAATTAGACATTTTATGGTGGAAGCACATTTGTTTATATCTGGACCATGAAACATAGGAAGTGGTATTAAGAACAATAAAACATTCTTCAATATTGTCATTAATGTGATCCAGGATATTTATGTGATATCTCATCTTCAGTGTAACAATTGTAAACCATATTGATGTTCAGTTATTAATGTCGTTTGCAGAGTTATCCATTATGTTTAGTCATTTCAATCAACTGTGCAATATGTTGTGATAATTGGTTGTCTCTTGAATTCATAACTCCCCACATATGCTCCACTACTTTTAATGCATATTGTTTTATATTCAAACTTTATTGTTACATTCTATGCTATTTTGCCTTATTTATTTACAGTTCTCCCAATCAAACTTATGTGTGCATTAGTTACTCTAATCCCTAATATTTGTTTGAGATATGCTACCAAATTTTTGTGATAACAGTGTCAGACAATATTCTATTGCTAGACATAGGAGGGGACTTATTTTGAAGGGGAAAAGAGATGGACGTCTGGCTGTCAATACACAACAAAGTACTTCCTCTAAAGCCACTTAGTATTCTATTACTAGACACGGAAAGAGACTTATTTTGAAGGGGAAAAGAGATGGACGTCGAGCTGTCAAAACAAAACAAAATACTTCCTCTAAAGTCACTTAGTTTTTATCGCTAAACATAAGAGGAGAATTATTTTGAAGGGGAAAAGGGATGCACATGTGGCTGTCAAGACACATCAATGTACTTCTTGTAAAGCCACTCATTCTGCAACAATAATACAACCTTCTTCAACCAATATTGCATGTGAAAACTTGGAAACTATATCTAAACCAACTATTGGTATAAAGAGAAGTAGGCTAATATTGGAAAATAGGGAAATGTCACGTCTCTTCCAACTTCCCGATGAAAACAACTATCCATTAATTCGTAGTACGAATACAATGGTAAAGACTTCCACTCACCATGCTAAGACCAAACGTAGTGTGGATGCATCTATTTACATTGTTGCACCTTCTAGTCGACACATACCCTCTTATTTACCAAATCCAATAAACTATTCCCACGATGCGACATCTAATTCTAATGATGATTCAAGTTCTGCTGATACTTTAGACTCCGATGCTGACACAGAACAGGAACTCTTATCAGATTCGCATCTTCAAGGTAAACTTATTAAGAATAAACATGTCAGAGACAAATGAAATCTTTACATGTTACATTACTTTAAAGTTTATATCATCTATTTGAGATACTCGACCAGATACATACATTTGTTTATCAACTATATGTCATAAAACAGCTTGTATTCTCTTTGCACCTTTTCAAGATATTCTGATATAGGAGACCAAACATGGGAATGTCTTATATATGGCGAACGCGCTCAAAAATAGAAAAAGAGAAATGTTCCAGCATTTCATCAGCGTTGTCGAGGTGGTAAAATTGTTTTACCTTTACTCGAGGAACCACCAAAACTGTTGCGGCATCTTTTGTATAACAAAACATGTCCCGATAGCAAAAACTACCAGAATAACATCAGAACATACAATGCTATGTTTTCTTTCACTTCTCCTAGAATAAAATTTGATACAAAATACTCCAAGACAGGAGGACCTCCAACTTTGAGACTACATGGTCAAACTTTTCATCGGATAAGCACCCTGCTACCGGAATCTGGACATCCTCCACAATATGCACAACTATATTGAAAGTGATTAATAGAATGGAGTGTTTCAGGTTTTTCTTATTACTAACTGTACCTCTAGTATTTAGTGAAAGAGAAGTGTTGTAATTTCTTCCACTTAGTGAAAATCTTTTTTACCGGTACCCGTGGTTTTTCCTTTATTTGTTGAGGGTTTCCACGTAAATATTGTGTGTCAATTTCTACTTAATCTCTTATTTTAAGTTGTGTAATATTTATCTTCTACTCTGGTACCCAATAATATCAACTTTAAAACCGGTTTAAAAGTTCATAATTGGTTATGGATATAATCAATTTTATAACCAATTTGATAAAAACATTCAAACGATTATATATTGATTATGTGAATAATCCAACTGAGGGGTCAAATATAATACAAAAATATCACCCAAATTACACATGTACAACTTCCGAGAAGAAGTGCTCCACTGCAACCGTATTCTAGATTCCATACTTCGCAGGCATTGTATCACAATCATAAAAAATTGAAAATTAAACTGATGAGTCTATCTTTTCATCCAAGTCTAAAGGTGTCTGTGCATTTTTACCTGCATGAGATACAAAGTATATTGTTATAAATAATTGAGTCACTTTTCAGTCAGAAACCAGTGAAATAACTAACCAAGAAAATTTGTAAGCAAATCATATTAAAACTTCCGGTTTTTATTGCAACATTATGCATGCTTTTTACAAAAGTGTAAATAAAAGATTAAATAACTAAACTATAAGCAACATTTGCTTGTTTCGAAAATCAAATACGCAAACAAACATAATATTTAAAAACTATAACATTTTCCATAGTTTTCCATTATGCTTTATCAAGATTCAAAAGTCTTTAAATCATCCATTTGCTTTAATTATTTTTCACGTCAGGATTTATTTATCACACACAATGCAAGATCAGAAAGTTAGCATCTAATAATGCAAATCGAAGATGCAAAGACGTTTAACATTTCATGCATAGAGGCATACCTCCTAGACCGAGTAACTCTTTTCTTGGTGATAGAGATATCACCTTTTTCCTCTTTCACGCTGTTTTTTTTAATTCTGGACCGTTGAGCTCCTGTAATTTGCAAGCATCGCGTTAATAACAATAATGCAATCAGCCAGATTCACAAAAGCTGTGTTTTAACTAACCTCTTGTCTTAACCATGGGTGATTGAACTTCAACATCCACTTGATTTGGGTCAATCAATTCAGTCAAGGCACTAGAAGATACTTCTGGCACAGGTATAGTTATTGAGGCACTAGAAGATGCTTCTGGCACAGGTTTAGTTATTGATTTACCATTTATAGACAAAGTATTTGTCTCTTCATTACTTGGATCAATTACTTCACCAACTGCTTCATCTGCAGAAAACACAAGATTATCAGCAAACGTTGTTAACATAAAATTCACTAGAAGCTCATTGAAAACGAGAAACTATATGATAAACTAAAGTTCTTCAACATCATATAAGTTCAATGCCAGTGATAGCAATTCTTGTTTATCCAGTGATAGCATTGAACTTATATTACCTATTAATTAGGAAGAGAGTAGAGTGTATAAAACCTGAACATTTTAAAGTTTGCAAAGCTAACCTGAAGTATTAGATTTTGAGTAATCTTCAGAAATTTTATCCATGTTAAAGTTTTACCTGCTGTCAATCTTCTGTTGATGGATTTGGGCATTTCGAGCAGTAACTTCCTGTTCCTTCTTTTCCGCGTGGAACTTAGTCAGCTTCTCCTCAAACTCCTCAATGTAAGTTTTAAGTTCCAGTTTTGCAAATTTCTTTGCCTGATTTCAATTAAAATTTGAGTAAAACAGGCAGAGAAAAGCCCTCAGCCTTCTCATATAAAGTATGCACAAGCCATAAAAAACATCATTACCTTGTTCAATATGTTTCTAAAATTATCCATAACAGAATCCTCTGACAAGGCATGTTCATAGATCTTAAATAAATCTATGAGTTTTTTCATTCCCTTTTCAGTAAATGATAGCTGAGAGAGACAATAAGATATATGCTCCCACTGTCTGACATCTGCAGAGAGATAAAGACACATTTGTTAGGATGTATCATCTAGAATGAACATTAGCTCAGACAATTTTAGGCATTAACTAGTGGAACTGTTTATACTTAAAAATAAGGAAAAAAGTGATACCTGCGACACCAGTAAACCTATTGCATAACTTTTCCACCAGCGCTTCCATTTGTCGGTCCTGGAGTAATTAAAAAACTAAATGAGGGCAGCAATCAGAATAAACAGAGGATGCAATGTAAACATTGTGAGATAACATATACCTTCTTGATGGAAGCAATTAAAAATTGCATGATGTTGCAAAAAGATTCATTGCTCAGGTTCTGCTTGGATAATTTGCTAAGTATGTCAGGAAGCAAATTATATATTGGATTGTTTCCTGTTGCAATGCCAAGAGACTATATTAAATACCTTTCTACCTTGAAAAATGCATATCGAGAATAATAGGAGACAATTTTATGCAAAAGAGAAAATTATAAGGAAAAACCTTTCTTGGAAAGTTCAAGAAAAAACAACTTTGCGAGATTTGAAATTCTCTCATCTTCGTCTTCTAATCTAGCCGCCATTTCATTAATGTACCCTTTCACCTGATAGAAACATGATTGCATCAGTGTCTGAAGCACAGCAAAATTGAGAGGGACACAAACAATATTAACAACTTAAGTGACCTATACCTTCATCATGTCATTTAGTATGAGATGCGAAAGCACCAGAACCGCATTCTTCCTTACAGATACACAAGGATCTTGTAGGCGGGCATACATTTTTTCTGTCCATGGTTCTAAAAGATTGGGAAACCTTACTGCTAAGTCTCCTAGTGCAATAGTGCAATTAGAACGGACAATTTCTGACTTTGCATTTTCCACAACTGTGAAGAGAAGCTGAAGATTTGCATCACTGAAAAAAATCTTACTTAGAACGTTTTCATTTCATTATATGACATAGATAAAGTAGGGACAGAAATTCAGGATAACAGGTAGAAAATGGCAAGAATAACTCACCAAAATTCTGCATCTACGGCCATCAAACGACACAAAGCAAGCATTGCAGGAGCCTGTAATTCTGGATACTGAAGAAAGAAGTTATATATGTTAGAGCCCATAACCCATATGCCCCTGGATAATAACCAGGCTCTGATACCATCTTCAGTTTGTGATTGTGTTAAAGATGAGAGAAAAATTTGATTGATAATTATTATATACTTGATACAAAAGACTCAATATTAATCCCTGTTTATAGAGATATGTAGACTCAATCACAAATCAAGAACAAATCATGATAATAATAATTAATATCAAACATGATACTAAGATATACTCTGAGATACTCTAAATTAATATAAAAGATATTATATAATATTCCAACATTATAAAACAACAAACTAATAAATTAAAGCTGTGAAATCACATAAAGATAAAAATTTAAAAGTTTCTTTTTAACACTTTAAAATTGTATGTGACATTAATTATATGTAAAAAATATATTCAATTTTCACATTTCAAAAGTAGCTGGTGTTTTCCATATACATGATGAAAAATACACCAAATCACAAACAGATCACTACAAAATGCAAGATATTCATTTTTGTGAAGTAGGATATCAAAGCAATCACCTTTTGCAGTAGTCCAAAATTTCTACAAAGCTTTGACAAAAAGGTTGCACAAATACCAACCAAATTCTTTTCATTTGAACCACCAGAAACAATTTCCTTTTCTGCTTTTTCAAACATTGCATCAAGTGCAGCATCCTCGGAGGCCGCAAATCCTAACTCGGCATTTATATCATTATCCTGCAACACATTAATTAACCAAATTATTGACAGTAAAAGATCAAAATATGTCAATAAACTGTTAGTTGAAGCTATTTCAAGTATGACAGAACAGCAGTTAAAAACACTGATTGTACCTTTTGTAGCACCAGCTGACGCTGTGCCATTACTCTCGGCACTCTGATTCTCAATGTTTTTTCTCTTTTGCAAGTTTCTGCTTCTGAATTTTACGGCCACATGATTCGATATAGACCAAATGATTCATGGCAATATGACTTATGACAAATAAACATCTACACAGCTTTGCCTCATGAACTGTGATTGGAATGCTGCTATCAGTGTCAATGTCACTACCACCACAATCCTTAAAAATAGAACTGAGAGATTTATTTATCATGTCAGCTGCTATGGTTTCTGGAGTAGGGTGAACAGCATATATGGCAGTTATTGCTTTGTCAGCAGCAGTATACCAAATATTTGCTGGAAGCGAATACCCAGTAATTAAACTTTCGAGAATGCCAAATATTCGAACACTACTATTTGCCAACAACTTTGTTTTGTCGTCTTCAGAAAGCCTCTCAATAGCAAGACAAGCTGTCCTTGCCAGCAAAGGATCAACTTTAGACCAACGACCAAACCCAATATCAATGATGTCTTGTAAATGTGAGCCAAGTACACCAGTTGATGTCTTTTCGACCATGCAAAGGACAGATAAAGCACCACGGCTTTGCTCTGCAGTGGTTCCACCAACATTGAAGCAAAAGAAATCCCATAATGCTGATATCTGCAATAGTGGAAGCATTTTGAAAAATCAAATCAATGATGGGAACCGAATTCAATATGATGACAGCAAGAATGTATTTTGAGGGAGGAAGTGAAAGGAAGCCGCTGTAATATTTCAAACAAGAGTTTGTAGCTTATTGCCAGCATTAACAATCTGAATCCTACTTCCCAATTTAAAACATGTTTGTGTTTATTTATGCTTATCTAAGAGCAGTGTTTATCATCCAATGATATCTAAGTATGCAAGTATCGGCCAATTCTCATCAGTATCAGAAATCATATTTAAACTTGTAAACAGGGATATAAAACAAAAGAAAACATACAGCCTTGTTTACATTAAATATTTAAATCTTATCTTATAAAATAATTTATTTAACTCAGAAAAGAGCAATTGAACTCTTTTACAACATGAATTAACATTTGATATAACTAGGATGTAGTGTTGCTAGTCATGTTTGTATAAAATACAGGCCTACAAAAATCAAAGTTCTAGTTCTTCCTAGGGATATGAAATATCACCATTGAGGCAAATCTAGAGGCATTCAACTTCAAATAATTTATTTATATAACATACAGCATAACGATGTGTGAAAACATACTGTGCTGGAATATATATCTCCCTTAGAGACCAGGGTGCCAACTATAAACTCAAGAGCTGCCAGATCTCCTATAGTGGAACCAGTTGCAAGGCTCAAGAGATTCTGGGCAGTTTCCATTGGGCTTTTCCTTATGTATATTGTACTGAAAGCATTCTCCACTGCTTCAAAGATGGATTTATCCTGAGAAAAAACCTACAACCGAGCAAATACCAGAAAGTAAATTAATTTCAGAAAAATCAACAGTCAACAATTGACATACAGAGTACACAACACAATTAAGAAACAAACAACAACGGCAAAGGACAGAATCAGTTGCATTGATCAAACAGAACCATTCCACACTTTGTCATGAATAAACATTGAAGCAACAGTTAAATAAACTTTGAATAACCTTGTTAGACAATAGAGAGAACTTATGGCTTACCAGGGGCAACATCTTTCGGAGACATTCTTCTGAGCCATCAATTTGAAATTGCTTACACCTCATCAACAAGAGAATTGTATTTTCAACATCAGTAGCAGAAGATGGCGCCATCAACTGGACAAGCGTTGGCATTGTGGCCTCTATACATTTAGAGAATCTCAATCCAGCCTCAAGCGATGCAACCAAGGCCCTAGTCTGCTCCAAGTTCCCAACATCAGGCACACTACTATCACTACCATTCTGCATAGGGACTGCATTTTCTTCCTGTGACATAAATGTGTCAGTCACACTCTCCTGTCGTTCCTTCTCAACAGCTTCAAAATTCAAATCATCTACATCACCATCCACATGAGAGTTTTCATTATCAGAACCTTGGAAGGCTCAAGCTCTTTCAACTTCTTCTTATACTGATCCAATGTTGCCTCAAATGAAGCTACTCGGAGCTGTGGGCCAAAAGGATTATGCTGCAGCATCATGATTAACAGATTCAAAGCAGATTTTCTGACTATTGCACTCTTGTCCTCCAATCTCCCAGCAGCAACATCTGCAACCTCAATCCATAAACCAATTGAAACTGAGTGTTCCTCAAATAACTCCCCCCACACCTGAAGCACACGACTCCTGGTGTGAGCTGAAACATCCCTACATCTCTCAAGCAAAATTTCCAACATAGCTTGCTTAGTACGCAGCCGAATATTCTTCGTACTCGCTTCACCATCAATATCCTTAAACGCTTTTGATACTAGCTTCCCCAACACGGAAACAAGAGCGTTTCTTATCTTATAAGACTCACCACCAAAGTGAGGAACAAGAATGCCAATGTTAGTTGATATCAATTTGGGAATACGGTCGGCTAACTCCACAAGAAAACGCCCCACATTTTCAGCACCAACAGTGTCTTTGACATAATCTTTTGGATTAGTCCTTCCAATTTCTCTAACAATGGAAGTTGCAAGGCTTCCGTCTAAATACTTCTTTAGGGCACCAGAGACCGCATCCGCCATGTGGACGACAACAAAATCATATTTGTGAATAAGGTGCATGATGGATACACTAGACTGTGTGGTGTAATGGTACTTAGTGGAGCAGGCTCCGATTATGCGACAGAGGGCATCTTTTGAGTTGGAATCTTTTAAAATCGCCACATTTTCAAACATGGAGAATGCATTTCTACAAACAAAAAAAATGGATGGAAAATCAGAAAGTCCTAAGTACTGGTACCGAACTAAAGAAAGGTGAAACGATATGATATGATTACTCACTTTGTGATGAAAGACAAGTAACCTTCGTCAGGGTCAGATGAACCAAATAGTAATTCAAGGTTTATCTCCAATGAGCTGGCAATGAGGCGAGAATCCGAGCTCTGAGTGGCTCCCAATTCCACGAATGCACAGGTTGTTTCTTCCTGGCACTAGCTGCCACCACCTGAAATCGTAATACAACATGCTTCAAACTATGAAATCTGATACCGATTCCTAAAATTCTCAAATGTTGATATTTGAATTTACAGAAAGTAAACCTAGGGGGCATTGTGGGAATCTTGGGTTTTAGAGTAACAACTCTAATTTTTCTAACCAATCATTCTTCAATTCAACACTCTTTGCTGATGCCAATTTGTCTTAACTTTTAGACTCTATTTGAAATAAGTATGTCTTTGACATCAAATACCTCTTTGTCGAAATTGCCGGCTAACAAAAGGTGGCCGTGATTTTGTAGTAGAGCTATGCCCTGTATTAGTGCCTTTTCCATAATCATTTAGTTTTAACATTATCAAGGAAAGCTAAGTCAATAGAAAATCATATAAATAATCATATGTAAAATGCAGCAATGAAACCAATTATATTTCGTAGAAGTGTTACAAAAAGTAGTCCATTAATTGAAACAAATAGTACATCATTATGTTCACAGGAAAACTCATTAATCAATGTGTAAAAACAAATTATCAAGTTCAACTCCTAAATAAGTGAGTCTTTGGAAGATTGTTTAAATAAAAGTCTGGACTTATGCTGATTTCAGTGTAGTTACTTCGATCACTTGGCGAAGTTGTCAACATTGGTTTATATGAGGTTTGTATTGACTCTTTATGTGATGCAATGCCTGATCCTGAGTTAATCGTGATCAGATGATTAATGAAAAAAGTAATACAAACTTATAAATAATTAATGAAAAAAGTAGAAAGTCTCATTCAACGAAAACACAAGTGTGATTCATTAAAGTAACACAAGTCTGATAACACATATCCAATCAAACAACGTAACATATGTCTAAAGTTTCACACACTGAAATAAACAAACAAAACATTCATAAAGGTCAAGTTAACGACGACTGAGATTAAGATCTAGCAGCAAGCATTCACACATTTCTTCAACTCATATGACTTGTAGCCCAATCATTCACACAAGGATGAAGTCTGCATAGATTATTGATATTAAGTACATTGGAAAAAAAAGCATAAACCCTAAACCCTAAATTAGTAAGTTAACTTATAAATTAACTTTATAAGACTATTTTTGATTTTTCAGAAATATTGGAGAAACCTATCAGGTGGGTGAAAAATTCCTAGATGTGATGCACTCATACTCCAACAAACTTAGATGAGCAGATAGTCACACAAATATTCAAACTGCTAATTAGAATTTTGCAATTAAAAACAAACAAACAAACAACAATTAGTTCACACAGTAAAAACTTCATATATCACCAACTAATAAAAAAACATAGTTCAACTTACCTTTTTGATTCCCATTAGCAAGCCCAACAAACCTCCAGATTATAATATAAAAAAAATACAAATAAACAAAATCAGTCCATTTAATTTTATTTCAACATTCATGAGAAAGAGAAACTAAACTCACACATCAGACACCAAGAACACCTAACTTTCTAACTTGCAATTTATCCCAAATTTATTTAGTAAAAAATTTCAAAACATGCACAACAACACAAACCAACAAGATACGAAAGAAATTGACAATTGTACCAAATCGTGACTCGTGGGGATTTCGGCGACGATAGTAGCTCCAAGTAAGCATGAATTCCTTCTTCTTCTGCATTTTCCGATTGGAATTGTATTGCTCTGATGTGTTTTCGGTTCGAAATTCTCTTGCAGCTTTCAGCGATAAAGTTAAGGTTTATTGAGCGATGTGTGTTGTGAGAGATCTCGATAAACATCTCACTATTGAATTGAAATCTCATCCTCGGCGCCACTCTCATTTCGTCTTCATCGAACACCGGTCTCGTGTTGCCCACCAAGTTAGTAAATGGCGTCAAGCTTGCGGAAAATCCATGTGAATGACGAACGTCCTTTTGCGTCACTCATTCTAATCTCAAAACTTTCAACTCGATATTCGCTTCTCCTTGAGCATTCCTTCTTCTCTTTTCCTATATTTGTTTATTTATTTTGATAATTTAAAAATGATGTTTTTATATTTGATAACTTCCTCATATAGGTTACGGTGGAGGCAATGAAGGAGAAGTGTAAAAGTGGTACTTCCGTCACTCAATGCACCTCAAACTATATGATGATGCTCACAACAAAATCTCGATCTCTCATGACTCCAAATTGCTTGGATTCTATTCTCCCTTTGATGGGTTTATCCTTTTCTTGATGTATTGTTCATCTCGAATGTGCATATTTTGATAGTTATTTTGAGTTTGGAGCGAGTTGTTTGTTACTTTTTAGTTTATACATCGCCTTGCTTTGCTTCTCTTTTTTTCTATGTACTCAACATGGTTTTATTGTTCATGAATTTAGTTTGTGGGTTTCCATTTTATTCGTGATGTTTCGTTTGCATGTCGTTGATCTTGATCCGACATCTGTCACATCGGTGGATGGTGGAAGACACTTCATTGGTGGAAAAATTTGAAATTTGAAGAAGCCTATAACAAGCGAGGAGGCGGACCAAAATAAATTTTTTATTTGTGCTTTTAGGAGGTTAAATGTCTTGCACATGTGTTTGATGTAATTTTGGCATAAAATAACTAATTAAACCAATATTTGTAAGTAAGCGGTGCGTGCGGTCTTCCATAAAAACACTAATACCTCTCTTCTTTAAATAATGGTGAAAGTAGTAGAGGCTATTTTTATTATTAAGGATACATATTAGTAAAATTGTATAGATAAATTATAGTTTTGTATGTATATAATGAGAATAGGCTTTTTAGTTCAATGAATGCCATGAGTTTTTTAATGCTCTTGAATTGTGATTTTAGTCATAGTTGGTAAAATCACGTTGTTAAACTTTGTTTATTTCTGCATGTTTTTTTAAAATAAAAAAGTAGCCAATAAAATAATTATATTCATACGGTCAAAATATCTGTTTAGGGCTTAATCCACTGACCTTTTTTTGGTCAACACGTTTTATCAAGAATATATTAATATTGATACTTATGCACTACTGGTTCTGTTTAGCTTATTATAATTGTTTTCATTATGGTATAACAGACACTTTCAGAAAATATAAGGAGAAATTGACTTCTCAAGTTCCATCTACCGTTGAGGCAAAAGTAAGCATTTGATTGATTTATCTTACATAGTATTTATATTAGCCTCCGTCTATTAATTGAGATGGACTCATGCTTTGGCTTTTGGGTAATGTACAATTTCATTAATTTAGAATTTATTTATTGTGTAGACACGGATCTTGACATGAAAGAGCTACGTGCTAATATCAAGGTTTGTCAGTTATCGTTAATTTCCTTATTCTCCATTTACTTATGAGAATAACTGCTGTGTAGAGTATTTTAGTATAGTTGTTGAAGTTATAAAGTTTAGGTGGATAAGGATGAAAATTGAATAAAGATACAATGGGCAATGCAAGGTTAAATTGATAAGAGATAAATAAGGGTAAAACAAACTTAAAAATATTGTTTTCATTTATAGTTCGATCGGTCATATATCGATGTAGCAAAAGTACACTCCCATAAGAGCTACAATAATTGAACTCTTAACATAATAGAAATCTTACATTTTAATACTCTTCCTCAACCTACAAGTTAACATTCAAATGTCAAGGACCAATGTTCTTAAGTGTTACTGTATATTGTATGTATATTGTTTTCACGGTTTGTCTTGCATGGTGCCTGATATACATACAATATAACTTTGACATTTGATGTTAACTTGGAGAGGAAAATGAAGATTTTATTATGTTAAATTCAATATGATGAATGAGTGATACTTTGCTACATACATGACGATCAAACTAAATGAAACAATATTGTTTTCATTATCAACCATTCTTATCTTTGTTCAACTTTCATCCTTATCCACCTAAACTATAACTCAACAACTATATTAAAATACTCTACATACTAAGTAAATGGAGAATAAGAAATAACGATAATGACAAACCTTGATAACGAGCTCTTCATGTCAATAAATAAATTAATGGAATTGTACATTACCAAAAAGCATGATCTCTCAAATGATATCTGATCATAAATCAATCAAATCTTACTCCTCAACGGTAAATGAGTCAATTCATATTGAAAGTGTTTATACCATGAAAACAACTATAATAAACTAAGCGAACCGATGTATATCAAATATCAATATATTCTTGATAAAACGTGTTGAACAAAAAAGTCGATGGATTAAGCCTTATCGATATTTGACGATATGAATATAATTATTTTATTGGCTACTTTATTTTTAAAAGCATGCAAAATAAACAAAGCTTAAACAACGTGATTTTACCAACTATGACTAAAATCACATTCAAGCATTAAAAACTCATGGCGTTCGAACTAAACTATTATCGTCATAAAACTATAATTTATCTATACAATTTTGTTAATATGTATCATAACATAAAATAGCCTCTACTACTCTTCAACCATTATTTAAATAAGAAAGGGTAAGTGTTTTATGGAAGACCCTACAAATATTGGTTTAATTAGTTATTTTATGCCAAAATACATCAAACACATGTGCTACACAACCTCCTAAAACAAATAAATAAATAAAATTATTTGTTGGGGATGAGAGACCCTCCTGCATTTAAATTTCAAATTCCAATGAAGTGTCTTCCACCATCCACCGATGTGACGATCGATCAAGATCAACGACATGCAAGCTGCCGATCCGGAATAAAATGGAAAACCACAAACTAAATTCATGAACAATAAAACCATGTTGAGTACATAGAAAAAAAGAAGCAAAGCAAATAGATGTATAAACTAAAAAGTAACAAGCGTTCTAACTCAAAATAACTATCAATGCGACATTTGATGAACAATACATTGAAGATCAAAGGAAGAATAGAATCCAAGCAATTGAGTCATGAGTGAGATTGGCGATTTGTTGCGGCATCATCATATAGTTCGAGTGCGTTGATGACGGAAGTACCACTTTCCACGCTTCTCCCATTGCCTCCACCTGCTATATGAGGTTATCAAATAAAAACATCATTTTAAATTATCAAAATAAATAAACAAATATAGGAAAAGTGAAGAATGCTTGAAGGAAGCGAATATGGAGTTGAAAGTTTTGAGATTAGAATGAGTGATGAAACAACTGGTTCACTCGATTTTCGGCTTGCCATTTACTAACTGGTAAACGGTTCGGATGAAGACGAAAATGAGTGGCGTCGATGATTTCAATTCAATAGTGAGATGTTCTGAGATCTCCTCATCAACACATCGCTCAATAAACCTTCACTTTCGCTGAAAGTTGCAAGAGAACGAACCGAAAGCATCGGTAATGCAATTCAATCGAAAATGCAGCAGCGAAGAAGAATTCATGCTTACAACTTCTATCGCCGCAAATCCTCACGATTTGGTACAATTGTCAATTTCTTTCGTTCTTGTTGGTTTGTGTTCTTGAGCATGATTTGAAATTTTCCCTAAATAAATTTGGGATAAATTGAAAGTTAGGTGTTCTTGGTGTCTGATTGTCTTGATCCGTGAGTTTAGTTTCTCTTTCTCATGAATGTTGAAATAAAATTAAATGGGCTGATTGTGTTTATTGTATTTATTTTTTATAATCACGAGGTTTGTTGGGCTTGTTAATGGGAATCAAAAGGTAAGTTGAACTATGTTTTTATTAGTCTGTGATATATGAAGTTTTTTGTTAACTAATTGTTGTTTGTTTGTTTGTTTCATTGCAAAATTCTAATTTGTAGTTTGAATATTTGTGATACTGATCTTAAGTTTGTTGGAGAATGAGTGCATCACATCTAGGAATTTTTCACCCATCTGATAGGTTTCTTCAATATTTTTGAAAAATCAAAAATACTCTTCGTAAGTTAACTTAAAAATTCACTTTATAAGTAAATTTATAAGTTAATTTACTAATTTACAAATTCATCTTATAGGTGAATTTGTAAGTTAACTTAAAAATTCACTCAATATCTCAAATTTATTAGGATTTAATTTTTAATATATATATATAATAAAATATTTTGTTTTATTTCATGTGATTTTTATTACATATATACACAATTTCACGTACTAAAAAATAGAAAAAATGAGTGCATTAAAGTCTAACTTATATTTGCCTATAATAAAATATATTAATACAATCAATATTAATATCAAATTTGGTCTATAATAAAAAACTTATTAATATTATTGATATCAATTTATATATATATATATATATATATATATATATATATATATATATATATATATATATATATATATATATATATAGAGATACAATTGATATTTTGCCTTGAATTACTTGAAATGCATTAATTGTATAATATAATTCTAATAATATAATTAAATTGAATTATTATTAATAAAAAATAATTTAAATTTATAATTAAAAATTATTAAAGCAAATTTATTACATGAATTTAAAGAATGAATGTAATAATTAATTTTTAAATTATAATAGTGAAATGTAATATATCTCATAAGAATCTTTTAATTATAAAGAGATACAATTGATTTTTTACCTTGATTTACTTGATATACATTAATTATATAATATATTTCTAACAATATAATTAAATTGAATTATTATTAATAAAAAATAGCATAAATTTATAATTGTCAATTATTAGTCTGTAAATCTTTCAGTCAGTGCATATTCTTAGCATTTAATTGTCAATTCTCTAGTTTAAATCGAATCCAATTATTAGCCTGTAAATCTTTCAGTCAGTGCATATTCTTAGACAAATTTAGAGAAAAGTTTAAGAGTTCTACGTTTTATATTAAGAGATACAAATTTGTAAAGCAATGAATATGAACATGAAATTGAATTACGACACATGTCCTAGGATCAATCGAGTCGATCCTGCAAGTAACCAGTAATTGGAAGACTAGCGGTTGTTTACTAGAAATCACTGTAAACACCTATGTGAGTTGAATATTAGCATAATCACTATTCGTTAAAGAATTAGACATTTTATGGTGGAAGCACATTTGTTTATATCTGGACCATGAAACATAGGAAGTGGTATTAAGAACAATAAAACATTCTTCAATATTGTCATTAATGTGATCCAGGATATTTATGTGATATCTCATCTTCAGTGTAACAATTGTAAACCATATTGATGTTCAGTTATTAATGTCGTTTGCAGAGTTATCCATTATGTTTAGTCATTTCAATCAACTGTGCAATATGTTGTGATAATTGATTGTCTCTTGAATTCATAACTCCCATATATCCACTACTTTTAATGCATATTGTTTTATATTCAAACTTTATTGTTACATTCTATGCTATTTTGCCTTATTTATTTATTCTCCCAATCAAACTTATGTGTGCATTAGTTACTCTAATCCCTAATATTTGTTTGAGATATGCTACCAAATTTTTGTGATAACGATTAAGGACAATATTCTATTGCTAGACATAGAAGGGACTTATTTTGAAGGGGAAAAGAGATGGACGTCTGGCTGTCAATACACAACAAAGTACTTCCTCTAAAGCCACTTAGTATTCTATTACTAGACACGGAAAGAGACTTATTTTGAAGGGGAAAAGAGATGGACGTCGAGCTGACAAAACAAAACAAAATACTTCCTCTAAAGTTACTTAGTATTTTATCGCTAAACATAAGAGGAGAATTATTTTGAAGGGAAAAGGATGCACATGTGGTCAAGACACATCAATGTACTTCTTGTAAAGCCACTCATTCTGCAACAATAATACAACCTTCTTCAACCAATATTGCATGTGAAAACTTGGAAACTATATCTAAACCAACTATTGGTATAAAGAAAAGTAGGCTAATATTGGAAAATAGGGAAATGTCACGTCTCTTCCAACTTCCCGATGAAAACAACTATCCATTAATTCGTTTATGAATACAATGGTAAAGACTTCCACTCACCATGCTAAGACCAAACGTAGTGTGGATGCGTCTATTTACATTGTTGCACCTTCTAGTCGACACATACCCTCTTATTTACCAAATCCAATAAACTATTCCCACGATCGACATCTAATTCTAATGATGATTCAAGTTCTGCGATACTTGGACTCCGATCTTGACACGAGCAGAACTCTTATCAGATTCGCATCTTCAAGGTAAACTTATTAAGAATAAACATGTCAGAGACAAATGAAATCTTTACATGTTACATTACTGTAAAGTTTATTTCATCTATTTGAGATACTCGACCAAATACATACATTTGTTTATCAACTATATGTCATAAAACAGCTTGTATTCTCTTTGCACTTTTTCAAGATATTCTGATATAGGAGACCAAACATGGGAATGTCTTATATATGGCTTCAGGAACGCGCTCAAAAATAGAAAAAGAGAAATGTTCCAGCATTTCATCAGCGTTGTCGAGGTGGTAAAATTGTTTTACCTTTACTCGAGGAACCACCAAAACTGTTGCGGCATCTTTTGTATAACAAAACATGTCCCGATAGCAAAAACTACCAGAATAACATCAGAACATACAATGCTATGTTTTCTTTCACTTCTCCTAGAATAAAATTTGATACAAAATACTCCAAGACAGGAGGACCTCCAACTTTGAGACTACATGGTCAAACTTTTCATCGGATAAGCACCCTGCTACCGGAATCTGGACATCCTCCACAATATGCACAACTATATTGAAAGTGATTAATAGAATGGAGTGTTTCAGGTTTTTCTTATTACTAACTGTACCTCTAGTATTTAGTGAAAGAGAAGTGTTGTAATTTCTTCCACTTAGTGAAAATCTTTTTTACCGGTACCCGTGGTTTTTCCTTTATTTGTTGAGGGTTTCCACGTAAATATTGTGTGTCAATTTCTACTTAATCTCTTATTTTAAGTTGTGTAATATTTATCTTCTACTCGGTACCCAATAATATCAACTTTAAAACCGGTTTAAAAGTTCATAATTGGTTATGGATATAATCAATTTTATAACCAATTTGATAAAAACATTCAAACGATTATATATTGATTATGTGAATAATCCAACTGAGGGGTCAAATATAATACAAAAATATCACCCAAATTACACATGTACAACTTCCGAGAAGAAGTGCTCCACTGCAACCGTATTCTAGATTCCATACTTCGCAGGCATTGTATCACAATCATAAAAAATTGAAAATTAAACTGATGAGTCTATCTTTTCATCCAAGTCTAAAGGTGTCTGTGCATTTTTACCTGCATGAGATACAAAGTATATTGTTATAAATAATTGAGTCACTTTTCAGTCAGAAACCAGTGAAATAACTAACCAAGAAAATTTGTAAGCAAATCATATTAAAACTTCCGGTTTTATTGCAACATTATGCATGCTTTTGTACAAAAGTGTAAATAAAAGATTAAATAACTAAACTATAAGCAACATTTGCTTGTTTGAAAATCAAATCATAAACAAACATAATATTTAAAAACTATAACATTTTCCATAGTTTTCCATTATGCTTTATCAAGATTCAAAAGTCTTTAAATCATCCATTTGCTTTAATTATTTTCACGTCAGGATTTATTTATCACACACAATGCAAGATCAGAAAGTTAGCATCTAATAATGCAAATCGAAGATGCAAAGACGTTTAACATTTCATGCATAGAGGCATACCTCCTAGACCGAGTAACTCTTTTCTTGGTGATAGAGATATCACCTTTTTCCTCTTTCACGCTGTTTTTTTTAATTCTGGACCGTTGAGCTCCTGTAATTTGCAAGCATCGCGTTAATAACAATAATGCAATCAGCCAGATTCACAAAAGCTGTGTTTTAACTAACCTCTTGTCTTAACCATGGGTGATTGAACTTCAACATCCACTTGATTTGGGTCAATCAATTCAGTCAAGGCACTAGAAGATACTTCTGGCACAGGTATAGTTATTGAGGCACTAGAAGATGCTTCTGGCACAGGTTTAGTTATTGATTTACCATTTATAGACAAAGTATTTGTCTCTTCATTACTTGGATCAATTACTTCACCAACTGCTTCATCTGCAGAAAACACAAGATTATCAGCAAACGTTGTTAACATAAAATTCACTAGAAGCTCATTGAAAACGAGAAACTATATGATAAACTAAAGTTCTTCAACATCATATAAGTTCAATGCCAGTGATAGCAATTCTTGTTTATCCAGTGATAGCATTGAACTTATATTACCTATTAATTAGGAAGAGAGTAGAGTGTATAAAACCTGAACATTTTAAAGTTTGCAAAGCTAACCTGAAGTATTAGATTTTGAGTAATCTTCAGAAATTTTATCCATGTTAAAGTTTTACCTGCTGTCAATCTTCTGTTGATGGATTTGGGCATTTCGAGCAGTAACTTCCTGTTCCTTCTTTTCCGCGTGGAACTTAGTCAGCTTCTCCTCAAACTCCTCAATGTAAGTTTTAAGTTCCAGTTTTGCAAATTTCTTTGCCTGATTTCAATTAAAATTTGAGTAAAACAGGCAGAGAAAAGCCCTCAGCCTTCTCATATAAAGTATGCACAAGCCATAAAAAACATCATTACCTTGTTCAATATGTTTCTAAAATTATCCATAACAGAATCCTCTGACAAGGCATGTTCATAGATCTTAAATAAATCTATGAGTTTTTTCATTCCCTTTTCAGTAAATGATAGCTGAGAGAGACAATAAGATATATGCTCCCACTGTCTGACATCTGCAGAGAGATAAAGACACATTTGTTAGGATGTATCATCTAGAATGAACATTAGCTCAGACAATTTTAGGCATTAACTAGTGGAACTGTTTATACTTAAAAATAAGGAAAAAAGTGATACCTGCGACACCAGTAAACCTATTGCATAACTTTTCCACCAGCGCTTCCATTTGTCGGTCCTGGAGTAATTAAAAAACTAAATGAGGGCAGCAATCAGAATAAACAGAGGATGCAATGTAAACATTGTGAGATAACATATACCTTCTTGATGGAAGCAATTAAAAATTGCATGATGTTGCAAAAAGATTCATTGCTCAGGTTCTGCTTGGATAATTTGCTAAGTATGTCAGGAAGCAAATTATATATTGGATTGTTTCCTGTTGCAATGCCAAGAGACTATATTAAATACCTTTCTACCTTGAAAAATGCATATCGAGAATAATAGGAGACAATTTTATGCAAAAGAGAAAATTATAAGGAAAAACCTTTCTTGGAAAGTTCAAGAAAAAACAACTTTGCGAGATTTGAAATTCTCTCATCTTCGTCTTCTAATCTAGCCGCCATTTCATTAATGTACCCTTTCACCTGATAGAAACATGATTGCATCAGTGTCTGAAGCACAGCAAAATTGAGAGGGACACAAACAATATTAACAACTTAAGTGACCTATACCTTCATCATGTCATTTAGTATGAGATCGAAAGCACCAGAACCGCATTCTTCCTTACAGATACACAAGGATCTTGTAGGCGGGCATACATTTTTTCTGTCCATGGTTCTAAAAGATTGGGAAACCTTACTGCTAAGTCTCCTAGTGCAATAGTGCAATTAGAACGGACAATTTCTGACTTTGCATTTTCCACAACTGTGAAGAGAAGCTGAAGATTTGCATCACTGAAAAAATCTTACTTAGAACGTTTTCATTTCATTATATGACATAGATAAAGTAGGGACAGAAATTCAGGATAACAGGTAGAAAATGGCAAGAATAACTCACCAAAATTCTGCATCTGGCCATCAAACGACACAAAGCAAGCATTGCAGGAGCCTGTAATTCTGGATACTGAAGAAAGAAGTTATATATGTTAGAGCCCATAACCCATATGCCCCTGGATAATAACCAGGCTCTGATACCATCTTCAGTTTGTGATTGTGTTAAAGATGAGAGAAAAATTTGATTGATAATTATTATATACTTGATACAAAAGACTCAATATTAATCCCTGTTTATAGAGATATGTAGACTCAATCACAAATCAAGAACAAATCATGATAATAATAATTAATATCAAACATGATACTAAGATATACTCTGAGATACTCTAAATTAATATAAAAGATATTATATAATATTCCAACATTATAAAACAACAAACTAATAAATTAAAGCTGTGAAATCACATAAAGATAAAAATTTAAAAGTTTCTTTTTAACACTTTAAAATTGTATGTGACATTAATTATATGTAAAAAATATATTCAATTTTCACATTTCAAAAGTAGCTGGTGTTTTCCATATACATGATGAAAAATACACCAAATCACAAACAGATCACTACAAAATGCAAGATATTCATTTTTGTGAAGTAGGATATCAAAGCAATCACCTTTTGCAGTAGTCCAAAATTTCTACAAAGCTTTGACAAAAAGGTTGCACAAATACCAACCAAATTCTTTTCATTTGAACCACCAGAAACAATTTCCTTTTCTGCTTTTCAAACATTGCATCAAGTGCAGCATCCTCGGAGGCCGCAAATCCTAACTCGGCATTTATATCATTATCCTGCAACACATTAATTAACCAAATTATTGACAGTAAAAGATCAAAATATGTCAATAAACTGTTAGTTGAAGCTATTTCAAGTATGACAGAACAGCAGTTAAAAACACTGATTGTACCTTTTAGTAGCACCAGCTGACGCTGTGCCATTACTCTCGGCACTCTGATTCTCAATGTTTTTTTTTCTCTTTTGCAAGTTTCTGCTTCTGAATTTTACGGCCACATGATTCGATATAGACCAAATGATTCATGGCAATATGACTTATGACAAATAAACATCTACACAGCTTTGCCTCATGAACTGTGATTGGAATGCTGCTATCAGTGTCAATGTCACTACCACCACAATCCTTAAAAATAGAACTGAGAGATTTATTTATCATGTCAGCTGCTATGGTTTCTGGAGTAGGGTGAACAGCATATATGGCAGTTATTGCTTTGTCAGCAGCAGTATACCAAATATTTGCTGGGCGAATACCCAGTAATTAAACTTTCGAGAATGCCAAATATTCGAACACTACTATTTGCCAACAACTTTGTTTTGTCGTCTTCAGAAAGCCTCTCAATAGCAAGACAAGCTGTCCTTGCCAGCAAAGGATCAACTTTAGACCAACGACCAAACCCAATATCAATGATGTCTTGTAAATGTGAGCCAAGTACACCAGTTGATGTCTTTTCGACCATGCAAAGGACAGATAAAGCACCACGGCTTTGCTCTGCAGTGGTTCCACCAACATTGAAGCAAAAGAAATCCCATAATGCTGATATCTGCAATAGTGGAAGCATTTTGAAAAATCAAATCAATGATGGGAACCGAATTCAATATGATGACAGCAAGAATGTATTTTGAGGGAGGAAGTGAAAGGAAGCCGCTGTAATATTTCAAACAAGAGTTTGTAGCTTATTGCCAGCATTAACAATCTGAATCCTACTTCCCAATTTAAAACATGTTTGTGTTTATTTATGCTTATCTAAGAGCAGTGTTTATCATCCAATGATATCTAAGTATGCAAGTATCGGCCAATTCTCATCAGTATCAGAAATCATATTTAAACTTGTAAACAGGGATATAAAACAAAAGAAAACATACAGCCTTGTTTACATTAAATATTTAAATCTTATCTTATAAAATAATTTATTTAACTCAGAAAAGAGCAATTGAACTCTTTTACAACATGAATTAACATTTGATATAACTAGGATGTAGTGTTGCTAGTCATGTTTGTATAAAATACAGGCCTACAAAAATCAAAGTTCTAGTTCTTCCTAGGGATATGAAATATCACCATTGAGGCAAATCTAGAGGCATTCAACTTCAAATAATTTATTTATATAACATACAGCATAACGATGTGTGAAAACATACTGTGCTGGAATATATATCTCCCTTAGAGACCAGGGTGCCAACTATAAACTCAAGAGCTGCCAGATCTCCTATAGTGGAACCAGTTGCAAGGCTCAAGAGATTCTGGGCAGTTTCCATTGGGCTTTTCCTTATGTATATTGTACTGAAAGCATTCTCCACTGCTTCAAAGATGGATTTATCCTGAGAAAAACCTACAACCGAGCAAATACCAGAAAGTAAATTAATTTCAGAAAATCAACAGTCAACAATTGACATACAGAGTACACAACACAATTAAGAAACAAACAACAACGGCAAAGGACAGAATCAGTTGCATTGATCAAACAGAACCATTCCACACTTTGTCATGAATAAACATTGAAGCAACAGTTAAATAAACTTTGAATAACCTTGTTAGACAATAGAGAGAACTTATGGCTTACCAGGGGCAACATCTTTCGGAGACATTCTTCTGAGCCATCAATTTGAAATTGCTTACACCTCATCAACAAGAGAATTGTATTTTCAACATCAGTAGCAGAAGATGGCGCCATCAACTGGACAAGCGTTGGCATTGTGGCCTCTATACATTTAGAGAATCTCAATCCAGCCTCAAGCGATGCAACCAAGGCCCTAGTCTGCTCCAAGTTCCCAACATCAGGCACACTACTATCACTACCATTCTGCATAGGGACTGCATTTTCTTCCTGTGACATAAATGTGTCAGTCACACTCTCCTGTCGTTCCTTCTCAACAGCTTCAAAATTCAAATCATCTACATCACCATCCACATGAGAGTTTTCATTATCAGAACCTTGAAGGCTCAAGCTCTTTCAACTTCTTCTTATACTGATCCAATGTTGCCTCAAATGAAGCTACTCGGAGCTGTGGGCCAAAAGGATTATGCTGCAGCATCATGATTAACAGATTCAAAGCAGATTTTCTGACTATTGCACTCTTGTCCTCCAATCTCCCAGCAGCAACATCTGCAACCTCAATCCATAAACCAATTGAAACTGAGTGTTCCTCAAATAACTCCCCCACACCTGAAGCACCGACTCCTGGTGTGAGCTGAAACATCCCTACATCTCTCAAGCAAAATTTCCAACATAGCTTGCTTAGTGCAGCGAATATTCTTCGTACTCGCTTCACCATCAATATCCTTAAACGCTTTTGATACTAGCTTCCCAACACGGAAACAAGAGCGTTTCTTATCTTATAAGACTCACCACCAAAGTGAGGAACAAGAATGCCAATGTTAGTTGATATCAATTTGGGAATACGGTTGGCTAACTCCACAAGAAAACATTTTCAGCACCAACAGTGTCTTTGACATAATCTTTTGGATTAGTCCTTCCAATTTCTCTAACAATGGAAGTTGCAAGGCTTCCGTCTAAATACTTCTTTAGGGCACCAGAGACCGCATCCGCCATGTGGGCGACAACAAAATCATATTTGTGAATAAGGTGCATGATGGATACACTAGACTGTGTGGTGTAATGGTACTTAGTGGAGCAGGCTCCGATTATGCGACAGAGGGCATCTTTTGAGTTGGAATCTTTTAAAATCGCCACATTTTCAAACATGGAGAATGCATTTCTACAAACAAAAAATGGATGGAAAATCAGAAAGTCCTAAGTACTGGTACCGAACTAAAGAAAGGTGAAACGATATGATATGATTACTCACTTTGTGATGAAAGACAAGTAACCTTCGTCAGGGTCAGATGAACCAAATAGTAATTCAAGGTTTATCTCCAATGAGCTGGCAATGAGAGCGAGAATCCGAGCTCTGAGTGGCTCCCAATTCCACGAATGCACAGGTTGTTTCTTCCTGGCACTAGCTGCCACCACCTGAAATCGTAATACAACATGCTTCAAACTATGAAATCTGATACCAATTCCTAAAATTCTCAAATGTTGATATTTGAATTTACAGAAAGTAAACCTTGGTGGCATTGTGGGAATCTTGGGCGAGGACAATGTTGAGAAGGAAGTAAGTATAAATTTTAAAAGCATTTCGATGGGAAGCGACGCGGTCAATAACGAGAATGTGGGCGTCGTCGTGGTTGGAAGCCCTAGAGAGGGAATCATCGTTGGGGAGAAGAACGGCGAGATTGGAGCGGAGACTTTCAACAAGGTTGAGTTTACATAAGTTAGGTAAAGAAGCGTAACCGGAAACGAGAGAGTAAAGACGGTCGAAAACATCCTGGTCTTCAACGCAGAGGATTTCTCTGTCAGAGAGTCGAATGAAACGCCTGTTGAGAAAAGAGATTAGTTGAATTTATGGATTTGGTTGAGTTTGATTGAATTTGAGTTTACCTTTGACGAATTCTTCGAGTTCGGAAGAAGAAAGGAAGCGATGTTGGTGGGGTTTTGGACGGAGAGAATTCTTTCAACTCTATTATAACTATTATTTTTTATAAAATTATTTTTCTTTTCTACAATATTTTTGGTGTTTTTTATTCCATCTATTAAATAATTAAATAAATATATTATTAACAAAACAATAATAAATATAAATATAATATTTAATTTATTTATTAGATCAATCAAAATTCGTTGATTTCCTCCAACGATAATTTTTTTGTTGCTCTCTAATTTATATCGCCTCTAAAGATTTTTATTCTCACTTTACTCACGAATTTTTACAAAGAGATTTTCGGACCAAATTTTCGAAAGCGTATGTAAAAATTTTGATATACTGAAAATTATAAATGTCTGATATGTACCAAATTTCCGGAACATGTTTAAAAAATACGGTATACCGGAAATTATAAAATTCGATATTTCCCAATTTAGTAAGTGTTTTATAAAATCAGTATACAAAAATTTCGCGTATACCTGAAATTTTCGGTATGCATACATATGTGTTTTTTCCAACAGTTGAGATTTTGCCAACACTTTTGGAGGGTCCAGATTGCACCGACACTTATGTGTGGTCTAGAACATATAACCATTTGAATAAATAGGGTTTTAGGGTTATTAAGTAACACATCTCAACAACATGCCTCTTTCTCAATATCTGATTAAGGCAGGAGTGTATAACAACGGTCGCAAACCTGTTGTTGAATTCAAGCTCCCAAATAGATCTGAGTCCTTTGCCACCTTGAAGGAAACGTTGAACGATTTGCTGCCTGATTCCGAGAACAGAAGAGTGACAAAGATTGAGTTTTGGGAGGATTACATTGGTATAGATGGTAAAGATTGAGTGTTGGCCTGACATTAGGGGTTCACCAACCCTAATGTCGGCCAACCTAGCTAACCCTTGATAAACCTCATCATCGGGGTTCACCAACCCTATAATATTATCTAATGTAACTACGATGAGCTGTAGGTAGGTGCCCTGGTCAGTTGCGGGAGGAGGAGGTAGTGGTGGTGGATCGGAAGAATCTCGGGTACCTTATGGCCCTAGGACGTCAAATGTTGAAGCCGGTGGTATCACTTGAGGGTGTGTCACACTAAGGAACCACTCAAGGTATCCAACCTCGCACTGCCTGGGATCCTGAACCCTGGCAGCTGCATCCATGATCTCAAGAGGGGTTGATGATGTGAATCTGGAACCATCGATCAATGCCACCATCTAGGGCGTGTGGCACCGGTCGTGGGATGCCCTGTACATAACCATATTGACGTAGACACCTCTCAGGAAAGTGTCTAGCCACATAGCTCTCCCATCTGACATGCCCTAAATGTAAAGTAGATACCTCAAAAGGATGATCAGGGCAATGAGCCGTATACGGTGTCCATATGACATCATCCAAGGTCAAAGCATCCACCTCCTCTGTACTCCTCACACCTCTAGGATGGATCATGCGGCCTTCCACTTCTTCGCATATGGGTGCAGTAGGTGAATAAGCGGCACCTACAGTCACAGATGTGAGAGAAGTGTTTGTATATCCAACCTTTGCATAAATAAAAATCATGAAATTATTATACTAATACCTAATAATTATAAAAAAAAAAATCATCTAATGAGTTATAGTTTACATGTAAGAGACTTAGATAACTAGGAAGTTATCTGGTTTCAAGACGGGAAGCAACATCAAGTGTAGTGTATAGCATCGTCAAAGCCATCACTCCCCACGCCCAAGATGGAGTGTCAAGGGCCGAATAGAGACAAGTAACGAACATCAATGTAAACTCTAGACTTGTCGCAAAGAGTACATGCCACGGATATAGCATATGCATACTAGCAACGACCTCAAACATCGTTGCCTCCACAAGCGTCTTATATGTACTCCTCAACCAAGACATGTGGAGGTGAAATCCCAGTCTCGCCAAACTCACGTAGAAATCCACCTCATCCACCTCCAAGCATCCTGACCATGCGCACCATCGTCGCCTGGTCCCTATACACTGATGTGACAAAAGTACCAGCAATCGGAAGGTGAAATAGGGCATCCACATCATCTAAAGTTACCGTCATCTCCCTAAATAGAAGATGGAAGGATGATGTCTCCGGGTTCCACCTCTCAACAAAAGCTGATAGCAAGGGGCGTCTAACATGGTCAAAGAGCATCCAGAAAAGTCCTCCAACCCGAACTCCACAACTATCCTCCTCACCTGCTCATGCATCGGAGTCTCGGGGAAGTTCTTCAACTTCGAACCATGAGAAGCAACCTTCAACACCGGATGCTCCTGAAACAAAACAACATAATTACAACAAATTAGTATACATCAAATCGTGTAATACAAATAAAAATTAAACATTAAACCAAACCAATATTACATACCTCGCCCTGCCATATCCTATAAGTGACATGGTCAGCATAACCCGTTCAAACAGACCTGTCAGCAGGTCCTCTGGGAAAACCATCAATACACAGTGATGGATCAGTAGATGCAACAGTCGTGGTGTCTGTATCAGCACGAGACACCATATCCACTCCCTCCTAGACCAGCTCTTGAACCGGCACCTGCACCGCCTCCTAAACCGACTCTGGAACTGACTCCTCAACTATCTGCTCCTGCATCACCGGCTCCTTAACAATTGACTCTTGAACCACCGGCTGGGATACAACTACCTGCTCTACTGTAGGAACAGGAAGCTGATCATCAACTATCACAGAAGCTCTAACAGTTCGTCGGCGAGGTGCACGAAACCCCGACACGGCCTGCTCAACCATCCGTTTTCGGTGAGAACCGGTCGAACGACGGCGTTCGACCTGCATCTCTGAGGCCTTCACCTCATCATCTGCTCGAGTCACGACATATGCTCGATCAGTAGTCCTGCCGAAAATAGAACCGTCTCTGTTTCTAGTCCTCACTGCAAGCAAAATAATAAATCAAAATAAACATAAATATTTTTGAAAAAAAATATAACCTACCAAAAATTTCAAAATTTTTGGTATGAAAAGCGTACCGGAAACTTCAGAATTTCCGGTATCATTAACAAATGATAATACTGGAAATTCTGAAATTTCTGGTGCGAAAACACCGGATATTTCACAATTTATGGTAGGCGATACCAGAAATTATGAAATATCCGGTACGAAAAAAATTATCTTTTCATAACATTAAGGGGTGTCAGATTAAATGGAAGGAGTGACAAGAAAAATTCTCCCTTCAAACATTTATTTATATTTTATATAATATATATAAAAAATTTGATGTGCTAGAAATACTCTGCACTAGTTTTTGTCACCTCCACTAAATGAGACTATTTATTATTCTAAAATTATTTCTTGTATTAGAAATTTTTTCAATTTGCTAAAGCATAATCTTATTAACTAAGTTAAAGAATTCTAACGCATTTATTACATATGTTTTTGTATAGTTGCTACTTAAACAAAACATATGTTTTTTTCCAACTATTTGATTATATTTTTTTCAACCAATGTCCTTAATACAAATTCAATTAATTTCATCCATTCATTTTAAATTTTTGAATTATTATCATTTTATCTCGTCATATAGGTGATTTCTAGTTTTTCTCTCTATATTTTTATTTTTTTTGAAAAATACTCTTGTCATTTCAAAATACTAACAATTTAATCCATAAAGTCAAAATATTGCAGGTAAATTTGAAAGAAAATCCGCAAGAAACAACTTCATTAATCACGCAGTGGAGTCATAATAGTTTTACACACGAAACATAACATCTTATGAGTCTTAAACAACATCAACATTAAATACAACAAAAAACGACAAGTGCTCATTGAAACAACCGGCTGAACATCATGCGACAACTATATCAATGAAGTCGTCATCAAACGTTTTTTATCTCACAAAAGGAGAAAGGTGAACGCATCGCGAAAACCTAAAAGGGATAAGACACGGTCTTGCGACCCGAGAGATAGGGTAAGGGAATCTATTACGCGAAGGGAAGGTATTAGCACCCGACACGCCCGTAGTACTCTACGGTATCCACTTCTATTTTCTGTCTAATGGGTGTGTTTATATTTATTTACTGCCTAATTGCTATAGCTGTATGCTAAAAGAGAATGCATGTGAAAGAAAAGAAAATAAAGAAAACACGGGAAAAAGAAGGAAGTATTTACAAAGTTTGCTCGATCGAGCCCCGTGACAAGATGCCTACGTATTCCCTCGTGCAATGGGAAAGTCAGAGCGTCGTAGTTCGGCTCACTTTTTTTGGTGGGTTATGTGTTTTTTACTTATACAAAATAATTTTAAACACAAAAGGAAACCCGTAGGCAAAAAGTTTGCATTGGTTGGTTGTTTTTACCTTAAAAAAAGGAGTTTGAACCATTATTAAGTGTTTTGGTTTGCAAAAGAAAAATAAAATAATTTTTAGTTTTATTACATGCATGGATGCAAAAGAAACTGTAAAACAAACAAGGGAAACTATCTAATGTTATCCCTAATGTCATCATGTATGGATTACAACCTAAGGTCTAACTCGAATCACTACCTAAGGTAGAGTCGAGAGAATCCTAAAGGAACATGGCAAAGGTTTACAACCTAGATCTATGTCTATCTCGAATCGCTAACTAAAGTAGAGTCGAAGATGACAAAAAAGGATGGAAAAGGTTTAAAACCTAAGTCTATGTCCATCTCGAATCAATAACTAAAGTAGAGTCGAAGACGATAAAAGGGATGAAGCAAACAAATGCTTTGACAAAAGCACACAAACAATGCAATGCAAATAAACAAATGGCACACAAGCGCAGGAAAAAGAGGAAGTCCCATAGCCTCGAACAGTAATGAGCATACCGTGAGTCAACCAGTAGCCGACACATCCGATTCCTGTGAAAAGTATCACCGCATGACATGAATTGTCAAGTGTGAAGAGCAAATGATGCGAGCTCTGCAATAAATGCGAACCCCAAGAAAGCGTGGAGAGTCAGAATAAGGAACTCTTGCCACTTTTATTATTGACTCGATAAAAAAAAGCGATTCGCGTGTCTTGGTGACACGGACTAGAAGCGTGCGGTCGATTACGGACCCTTTACGCTTGCCCATATATCAATGACTCGATGACGGGAAATATAAAAAGCGGGACTTTGCTTAGTGGTGCCACGTCGGGTGTCCTAACCACTCTGACCTATACAAGCACAAATATAAACACTTACTGAGAATTACCTCCCTATGCAGATGGAGGATTTAAAACAAATCAAACACAATTAGCAAAGAATCGCCTAAGCGGGTCTTTAAATAAACGGAGGGTTCTGAACATGCTCCACTACGGAGCTCCTTCATACATCTCTATTCCTACTTCTCATGGCAAGGAAAGCGGTAAAACCCTACTTCTCATGCTCTCTAGAAAAGCGGTAAAAGGATGCGATAAATAAGGTATAGAGAATACCAAACGGATATTAAAAAAACATGCGAGCTAAAAATACTCGGAAAACTTCAAATCTGCGACACGCAATAAAGTAATCCGATGAGCAATGTGCGGGCACCAAAAGCATAATCGAATGTGTGTCATCCACAAAAACACACGTATAAGATCATAATCCAGACAATACAGATAAAGGATGTGCATCAATATGCACGGTCAAGAATGTGTGTCTATACACATTCGACGTATATCTAATAAACCTGCAAGAAACTATCCAGATAGAACAGACAAAGGATGTGCATCCATATGCACGGTCTAGAATGTGTCTATACACATTCGATGTATATCCAATGAACTTGCAGAAAATTACAATCCAGACAAAGCGGACAAAGAAGACACACACATGTATGCAAGCAACAGATGTGGATTCTACACATCCAAATCAAATCAGGTAACCTGCGAAAGATGGTGAAAACCAAGCAGACAGATAAAGAGTACACACATGTGTGCAACATCAAAATATGGATTCTATACATCCAAACCTCAATAATAATACAAAACAAAGTGTTAGAAACAGCAATGAGGCTTTTAAATAAAGCACAAGACGCAAAATGATTATTTACAATGAGATCGAAGTATTAAAGATAATTCCCTAGTGAGGGCAGCAACTAAATTGTTCTAAAGCTATCCTAAACATCTAAACAAATGAAGGGAAGGCTACGAATTAATCATGCGAAAGGAAACTAGAAAACTACACAATTATCAAACTAATTCCTACGAAATCGAACCATTAAAAGTTAGTTTTGAAATTCTACTTACAATCCTAAAGTAAAGTTTATATTTAACTACAATTAAATGGTAAAAAAACATCCTAAAGTTTCTAAGAAACACATGTCATTATACTCCTAAGGTTAGTTGATTCAAGTGACATAGGAGAAACATACTTTTAAACATGTTATTGAAAATACATTAAAAATTAAATGAAATTAATTGCAAAAATATCAAAAAAAAAAAATCAAAAATGTTCTAAGATCATAAAATGTCAGAATATATTTTTTATGCATTTTTTATAAGTCGAAACAATCGAATTCGGGAGCAATTTTAAGCTATGTATCAATATGTGAAATGTGGAAACAGGGGGGTATATTACTGAATTTCAAATCTGCACTAAATCCAGTTATTATTGTAGAATTGGGCTTAAGCAGGGGTTTTTTTTAGCACTTTAGGCCCGGTCCGTTCATTTTTCTGCTATATCCAATTAATCAACAAAAGATTTCTTAATAACTTGTGTCACGTTATTTTTCTACATGGTTATAATGTTATATCAATTGGTCAATATATTTAAGTGATTCTGATTTTTTATGTTTTGAAACAAAATAACACGTGGCGTTGCTAGATAGGCTCATGGGGAAATAAACATGTACCTGTGAGAATGAGACACGCCGAGGGTTTGGTGGATTACATACGTAAAGGGACTCGTTGGAAATACCACATCCGGTTATCTTCTCCGATTAGCATGGCGGCCGGAAATAATACTCTTGCCGGAAATGGAAGCGGATAACATCACTTCGTGCGGAATTTTGCACTGAACTTGGATCTGATATGGATTTCAACTAAAGCAGGTTCTGGCTCGGTGAAAGACAAACGCGAAAATACCTTACGCAACGAAAATCTGCAGGAATTCATTATAACGACATTGTTTTGCTCGATTTTCGACAATGGCTTCATATCTGAGAACATTTCCGGCCCGGTGATGACGTGTAGAAATATCCTGAAAAACTTTACTACTTCTACTCGAGGTTTCGCTCAAGATGATGGAATATGAGTGATGGTTGTTACTGTCACGGATGGTGATGGAGAAAGATGTGTGTAGTGTGAAGATGGTAGTGAGAAAAGAAAAAGAGGGAGGAAAATGAGTGATGGTTGTTACTGTCACGGATTCTGTTATGAAAAGAAGGTCCGGCCATGGTGATGTGATGGAATTATCAATAAAATAGCAACGCGTGTGGCGGAAGAATGAAGGAAAATGGAAAGGAAAGCCGTTGATTAGAGAGCGGGGAAGGAGGAAAAATCTGTTATTGAGTGGTTGTTGATAATTTACTGACGAGAGAGGGAGGGGTCCGAATTCTGGAGCTGTTATTGTTAGAGTGATGGCCGTTTTTTATGAGATGGTTATAGATGAAAAAGTGGTTATGGTTTCTGTTATTGTGCAGAAAAAAAAAGAAAATCGTTTTGGAACCGGAACAGAAGCAGAAAAGAAAAGGATCTGTTGCCTATTGTTGAAAGTAATCGTGAAAGTTATGACTTTTCTGCCTGTATCATGTGCACCGTCAATCAATAAAAAAGTGACCACTAGCTTGTGTTCTCACCCCTCTATCTCGAGCTACACGCCTATTCTAGACGAGACTTCATCATCAAAGTTGAAGAGGATAGATGGATGAGTAACTTTCATGTTCGAAGCTTTTCGATTCGAGACCTGTAGCACGCCTTAAAATGTCCTCGAAGTTGAGAGTTTACAACCGACTACGTTACCAAGGAATTTTCCTGAGCATTGCCAACCATTCATTCATGCCATGTAAACTACTTTGCCGCCCTATAACTTCTGCGATACTCGATCAAATAACGTAAACTCAATGCCAATCGAAAGATTGTGTGCAATATAACAACTTTATAGTTCACTTCAAATTCAAATGGAGCCTTAATCATGGAGAAAAAAGTGTTTGAAATTTGCCACATGACTGTTCGATGAAAGTCCTAGCTGGGCTGGGCAAATCTGGTGCATGACATCTAGCAATTTTCCAACTTCGAACCATCAGTTACGGCGCTTCGTATTGTCCGCTCCGACGTCCGAAACAAAAAATTTTCTAAACAAAACTTGTAGATTACATGACAAACTATAACTTTCATGTTCGACGTTTTTCCGTGCGGCGATCGAATCGACGAGAAAACAATCTCAAATACGTGCCCAAAAACTGTTCGATAAAATGCTTCTCATAGCCATGGCAAAAATGTGTATGCTGTCTTGTATTTTGGCAGTTTCACACCATTAGATACAGTGCTCAGTATCTTCCGCTCCGACGTCCGAAACGAAAAAGTTTGTGAACAAAACTTGTAGAGGGCATGACAAACTCCAACTTTTATTTTCGGAGTTTCTCCGTGCGGCGAATGAATCAATGACAAAAACAGCCCTGAACAGGCGCACAACAACTATTCGAACCTTACAAACATGATAAATTCTTATTTTCCGAGCATTATAACTTCCAATTCAGGTCTCGAATGAATTCGATTTCTTCAGCAAAGTTATAGACTACCGTGAGATGAATAACTTTGCAGTTGAACACTTTTTAATTCGGAGCCGATAACTATGATAAAATTGAACCCGAAACTGTCAGCTTGAGCATAGAAACAAACACTTCAAAATATTTCTAAGTGTTGAATTTTTGAGAAATGATAAATCGTAACTTCCGAGCTCCGCAATTTTTGATCTGATTCCTGAATGGATTCGATTTCTTCAGCAAAGTTGTAGATTGCCACTAAATGAACAACTTTGATTTTGAACTTAACTCGAATCGACGCCTCGAAACACGTGTAAAATACCTCCGAAATCGAGCGCTTGAACACATTAAAAACACTCAAAATTTTCACTAAGTGTAAAACTTCAAAAGTTGTGAACTTCAAACTTCGGAGCTTTATAACTCGAAATTCGGGCATTTCTGGAACAATCTTCACAAGGATAAAGTCGGAGTACGAAATGCGCTCTTTCCAACGACTATCAATTCACAAACTTCTGACCACAGACGGGCAAGATACGAATGCGGCAACATGGCTCCGTGAACACAAAGTACTTAAAACTTAGAAAAATTTTCTAAGTCCAAAATTACTTAAAATGCAAGAAACCTCATTTTCACCCGATTCTTCTGACTTTTCTCAACAAATGATCACATTTTCTCAAATGTCGACTTTTGACCATAATTTTGACCCAAAATTCCACCCTGTCAAACTTTGACTTTTGTTGAGTTTTCGATACACACATTCAAATATCATTTTATCCGTCCGTTCTTGATTTTCTGATGAATCGCGTGGATCGATAAGCCGTATACCGATACTTCACCACTCATAGAAGACCATAGAATCAGTTTGGGCTCAAATATTCGACCACAACACACTGTAGCTCGAAACTGTAATCAATATCCATCTGATAGGCAATCAAAACACCAAAACCTCAACTCGCGAGATAATAATCAGAAGCTTCTGGACATGCATATCTTGCGTATTGAGAGGATGCTTGAAATAACAGAACCTCATATATTCAGCTTTTGGAACCAAATCTCTTCTTCAGAATTGTACAGGTTCATACGATTGGAAAATTAGGAACCCATGGTTAATACGTGAATGATATGTATGCAAAGCACCTATTGATTAAGTGTTAGACAATTATTTATTAACAAAATGAAGAAGGCGAATTTTGGGGTGCAGCACTCATTCCCCCCCGAGTGCTACGTATCAGAGAAATGACACAAAACTCGAACTAAAAACGGTAACGGCTACTCCTCCTAGTTACATGCACGTTACCAATATAAAGGCAACTACGAAACAAATAAAAGGGGTGAGATATCAAACTATATAATTAAGATCATGATAAATAATATATAGTTAGAATTATATAAAATCACCATTTTGCAATCTCGCAACCAATCCTCAACAAACACAATTCAATCGCAAAACAACATCATTATGTGGTATGTTATGCAACTCAACGAATGTGAATGCATGTGGTACCATCAGAGTAAAACCCCCAACGTAATCAACTGCCAATAATTTCGAGGCGTCAAGGCGTAAGCCTTCAACATAATCAACTTTGCCTCCAACGGCCAACGTGTTTTTGCCAATATAGGCCAACATAATATGCAATGTATGTATGTGACAATCGTAAATGACATACAGCAACAACGTAAACCAACAACGTAAAACGACAAAGCAACCATCAACGTTGGCTATCAAGCCTTCAACAACAACAACTTTCAACAACAACAGTTCATTACATTCAACATGGATTTGGCAAAACAAACATGCTACGATAGCTTACTAGCATATACGAGCCATTTCCTCAATCCTTCCAATTTCGATTAATCGGCTAAACCACTTA
Source organism: Vicia sativa (assembly GCA_021764765.1). Classification (NCBI taxonomy): domain Eukaryota; kingdom Viridiplantae; phylum Streptophyta; class Magnoliopsida; order Fabales; family Fabaceae; genus Vicia; species Vicia sativa. The sequence goes on along the minus strand of CM038794.1, from coordinate 42,093,477 downwards.
CATTTACCAATATTTAAATTCGGAACTATTTCTAATCAGTTCCTATACCATTCCTTACTCATTACTAGTGTAATTATACTCATAAAAGGCTACTTAAGGTTCCCTAGCCAAAGCGTTTAAAATTGGGCAGAACTCAAAATCAGAAAAGTGTGACCAAAACAACTCAGTACGCGTCACGAAGGAGGGTTCGTGTTGCGAATTTAGCAAGGTTCAGTAGGCGCCGCATCAACTCGTTGGCGCTGCGAACTAAGCGTGACAGACTGGTTTCCTTCAGCGCTGCCAACATCTCTTCAACACCATTTCTCCAAAGTTTTGGCACACACCACCCACACAATCCAAAACGAACCAACCTAAGGTACTAGCAACATGGGTAATCAAAGAAAAACAACATTTACCATAACATTCAACAAATTCTATGGATTTTCAAGTTCAAATTAAAATTTCCAACAACAACAACAAACCTAGCAAGATTACAAATGTAACACCCCAATTCTACCCCGCGTAATTAATAATAAAATCAGTTTCAAAATTTCATTTAATAAAATGGAGGTATCACATATTCGCATTACCAACAAATAGCATTATGATGCACATCAAACGTCGGATATGCCGATTCATACATAATTCATCATATACACATATGAATAATCACAGCACAGCGGATATGTTTACGAAATATACATCACATCATGTTGTCATCAATACATAAGGTTATAACAAAATAAGATAGTATACACAAATTATCCTATCAAAATAATGACGTCGCCCAAATCCCGAGTGTTACTACGATCAGAGCAGAACGACACAAAATAAAGTGACTCGAGCTAATCCTCCTCATCCTCGGGGATCACCTGCACGTTACCAATATATAGGCAACAACGAAACAAGCAAAGAGTGAGATACTCCAAAACATATAATTATAATCATGATAGGATATATACATAGTTTGGAATTATAATTGATATAATTTAAGCAAGTATGTCGACATGTATTAAAAGCTTACATACTTCAAATTAGCATTAGTGTATAAATTAACACTTTAACTCCATCACATAATCATTATACTCGCATCAACACAAAACATCAACTACCATCGCAATTCAATCATCATTCATCCATTAGATACTCAATGTTAAACAACTCAAACATAAACATAACCGTCTCCATGAGACATGACTATGTTATGCATGTGGTACCCGTCGCTTTGTCCATAAATAGGGACACTTGGCATAAAGCCCATCGTCGCTTGGCATAAAAGCCATCGTCGCTTGGCATAAAAGCCCTCGTCGCTTATGCAATGTATGTGACTCAAAAAATAAAGACCACACAATCAACACATCATCATCGCTCATCACAATTGACATAAAGTCCACATCGCCATATTTATTCACATCAAATAAATATGTCATCGCATCGCATAAACAACAAGTATTCATAATTAAATACACCGTCGCAAACATCATTATCAATTAATCCACTAATTCCAAAAACGGAAAAATAACTAAAAACACCAATAACCGTCGTGAAAGCCATTCTTGATTACCAACATAATTTATAAACATCAACCTCGAAATCGGATGGTTCATATATGTCTTAAATTGACTAAAACACAATCCGGTTCAATTTACCGTAAATTGGCCTATTTCGGGTCGTTCCGTAAAAACTCACAATTTCGAAAAACTAACTTCACCACTACGTTCTACACGTCAAACTTAGCTAGCACGTCAATTTTCGTTGAATTCGGAGCAACTTGCTCTGTCGTCGAATTTACCAAAATCCGAAAATCGGAACATAATCGGGTCTAAATTTAATCGGCTATCTTATCCCCTAATTATATTTTATGGATACCAAATGTTACTAGGTGGAATTGGATTTTTAGAGAGAAACAGAATGTATTTGCAAAGGAAAATTATGCATGAAAATTTGTGAGAAATTTCTTTAAGCGAAAAACAAAGCATAAAACACATTGCCTCACTCCTTCACACCAGGGACGCACATCCCTTTGTCTTTAAAGAAAAGGAGGAGGGTGCCTCATAGGGGGGCGGTTGCCCCACTTGTGGAGGTGGGCGCCTTCCCCTCCTTGCTCTTTCCATTGTTTTGTTTTTCATTTCCTTGCGTTTTGCTGTTTCATACAGTTTCCATATTTTACATTTTACGTTTCTGAGATAGCTTTTCTTTACCATTTCCATTTCTATTTCATTCTATAATCCAACACTACAACACTAATAACAACACCCATAATCACTACAACAAATCCAACTCTTCTAAACATTTCAACAATCACTCAACAAAACCCTATAAACCAATTATCAATTTTTCCCAAATCCAAACTAAATCCACCAAACCCTAACTATAAGAAATGGAAATCAAACCCCTTACCTAGCAAGTTTTGAGTGTTCTTGATGATTCCTCAACCAAGCAACCAAGCCTTGCTCTTCTTCTTGCTCTCTTCTTCTTCCTCAACCAAAACCCTAGCTTTTCTTCAAACTTCTAAACTTTGTGTTTTTGATGTTGTGTTAGGAAATGGGTGGAGGAAATGTTTTTATATGTAATATGTCTTACTAGCCAAACTTAAGTAAAGCGCTCACATACCCTCTTCTATTCTTAATATACTAAATATATCCTCTAATTATATCATTAACTCAATTTATTAATAAAATTCCGGAATTAAATATCGGTCGAATAATATTTCTTGAACGAGCAGGCGTCGCCAAATATATTAATAGATATACCGATTAATATAATTATTTTCGCCAAAACAATCGTCAACGATAATTCAAAAATATTAATATAATATAATATTAAATAAAAGCAGGCGTTACAACAAACCCTACCTATCATTCATCATGTTCCCAATTAGAGCAAGAACTCCACCCACCTTGTGAATCGGAGGTTGAATGGCTTATAGATGGTGGTTTTCCCTAGCCTTGCTTATCTTCTTTTCTCTTCCTTTCTCTCCTTTTCTCCCAAAACCTCTTTTCCTCTTCTACTCATAAATAACCATTTTCTCTCTTCTTATTCTATTTCATTTAAAATAATAACATATTATTATTATTCTTACTAATATTATTATTCTCACACTTATTTTAATTAATTACCCCAATCATATAATAACTTAAATTGGCATTTCTACATTATTGCCAATCATTCGGAAAAATATACGAAAACATTAAAATAATTAAATAATTAAACCATTAAATAATATAGGTGTTACAACTCTCCCCCACTTAGAATATTTTCGTTCTCAAAAATTTACCTGGTTCAAACAATTCGGGATAGGAGTCACGCATCTTGCCCTCCAATTTCCACTTCATACTCTCTCTAGTAGCTCCCAACCAGACAACCTTCACCAATGCAATCTCTTTCCCTCTAAGAGTCTTCATTTCGCGATCCGCAATTCTCACCGGTGTCGTCTCCACCGTGAGATTATCTCGTACTTACACATCTTCCATTTGAATCACATGAGACGGATCGGGATTATACTTCCGGAGTTGCAATACATGAAACACGTCGTGCAAATTAGCAAGATTTGGCGGTAGCACACGGTAACAACTTTCACAACACGATCCGATATCGATACGGACCAATAAAGCGAGGAGAGCTTAGACTTGAGCTCGTCGACACGATCACAGTGTGACTCTCAAAACACATGATCGCCACTTGGAATTCTAAATCTTTCGTTCTCTTGTCATGGTAACTTTTCTTCCTACTGCGGGAAGCCTTCATCTTTTCGAATAAACTTCACTTTCTCGGTAGTCTCTCGAACAATTTTTGGTCCAACTACCACACTTTCACCATATTCATACCAACATGCGGTCCTACACCTCCGACCATATAGTGCCTTAAAGGTTCCGTCCCAATACTACAATGATAATTGTTATTATAAGTGAACTCGATCAAAGAAAGATAAGTATCCCATGAGCCTCTTTGCTCAAAACACATGCCCTAAATCTTCCGTGAATAGTTCTCTCGGCACGACCATCCGTCTGCGGATGATACCGAACTCAACCTCAACTTAGATCCCAACGCTCCTTGCAAACTCTTCCAAAATCGAGTAAACCTCGGATCTCTATCACCACAATACCAAAGGAACACTATGCAACTTCACAATCACCGACATATATCTCAACTTAGAATCAGATAAGTAATGTTAATAGGTATAAAGTGTGCCGACTTCGTAAACCTATCAACAATCACCCAAATCGAATCATGTCCTCTCAAGGTATTAGGTAATCCCGTCACAAAATCCATCGAACTTCATTAACCAACTTTTACATTTCATTAACCAACTTCATAATTACTTAAAATCAGGCGTCTATTAACCAACCGTAACTTCATTAACCAACTTTTACATTTCATTAACTAACTTTTTTACTATTAAAATTATTTTTAATATCGGATGTTTATTAACCAACTTCATCACTATATTAACCAATATTTTGCATTTGATTAATCAACTTCATTTTATCAATAAAAGTCATTATTCATACACTGTTCACGAACACTATTCACCAATACTGTTAAACATTGTTCACGCCTTTATTCATTTTTTATTTTTAAAATACATATTTTTAAAATAAAAAAGCTATTCACCGTAAATATTTGGTGTAATTTTTAGTGTATAAATAGCAAAGCTGTATTATTTCATCTGCATTAGTTACTATCAAACACGTGATCACATGCTTAAGACATTCCTAAGGTACCTAGTTAAGGAAAGCAGGTTTCCTTTTGCTACCTAGTTAACCTGTTTTGATTGCCAATTATAAATTATCTCTTTGTTTTTTTTATTTTAGTTTTATATTAATGTTTGTGTATATTATGTGAGGCTTCAACTTTTTATAGTTCATTAACTCAGAATCTAACAAAATAAAATGTCTAGTTAGTATATATTTACATTTTTAATGTTTTAATAAAATGTCTAGTTAGTATATATTTACATTTTTAATGTTTTTTTATCGAACCTTATGCATTTATATCTACTAATTATGACGAGTTTTTTTTCTAAACATATACTCATCTTAGACCCTTAATCATTCTCATTATCACTTCACCTTGTTTCTAAGTCAATTTTGAGTGATGATTAAACTTAAGATTACTAAATTATTCTTATAGAGCCTACCTTAAACTGTTAGAAAGAGATTTTAAGTTAAATAAATCAAAGTTAAAATTACATATATATGAACACTTTTCTATAATATTTTAAACACTGTCAAAATGTTTTATGTGACAAAGATGTGTTTTCAGTTTCGTAAATTTATCTCAATTCTCACTTTAAAACCACATCATCTAGAAATTTAAATGTGAAGTTCATATTTTATTTGGGATACATATATTCATATATTCCATATATTCTCTACAGGTCCATATATATTCTCCATATGTATCCCAAATACATATCCTCCCTATTTTATTATGGGATACATATATTTAGAACAGGATACATATTTTACCCCAAATACTCTATATATTCTCTTTAACACTATTAATTCGAATATTCATATCTAAAAAATTTCGAAAGACAAAAAATAATTAATTAATAATAAATATTTGTCTAGTATATAAATTGGGGTATTTGCAGTAGTTAAATTAGAAAATTATATTTAATGTTTTATAATGGCTTTTTTTAACTTAAATGTTTTAAAAGAACATGGAATTTTTATTGACAAAGATTTTTCATATTAATGATTTTTACAATAAAATATAATAAGTATAATACTCTCATTTTTTTATAACAAGTATCAACATTTAAAGAATGCTATTATAGAAGTTTTCCTGGCTGTTTGCAGTAGCCTCACCCATGAAGAAAAAAAAATCCACAATTTTTTCCTATATTGTTATCTTTCTACAAAAGGTAATGCAAATACAAACAGTCAGAAAACCGCAATAGTTTACCAAATTAATTTTGGAATTTTACAACCGGAGAAAAATCCTACACACCTAAAAACAGCTCAAATTTCATCCTCTTCAAAGGGATCTCGTTCAGGGTAGTCACCAAACTGGAAAGAATTCATAGATAAAAATCAGTTTCTCTACTATGAATGAAAAATATCGTAATACTACAACATGGTTTCAAACAAACCTTCACTTTCTCCGGCCTAACTATTCCCCCGTGAGATGGAGGACATTGGAAGATACGTACTCCTTTCACCCTGTAACATAACCAAGGGAAATTTTGAGATAAATGCAGCCATAATTGATGTTTTTGAATGCAAAAACAACACAATAGCTAAGCAAGAACTAACATGATGAATTAGTTACAAGTTGATTGAATTGCATATCAGATGGAAAGACAGTAAATTTACTTACATGCCATCATGTTTGCCCAAGGGTTCATCGTACTGAACTCCGACCCAGAAACCAGGACCCAGTGATTCAGCCCGACCAACAAATTTTACAACACCCCTTTTTGCCCCAGGCTCAACTTCACATCTTGATCCTACCTAAATATTTTGGAAGTTGGAGGGGGAAATAATGACTTAGCAATTCAAAGAGATTCAATTCATAAATTTCAGACGAACTGATTGGTATTACAACAATACATGGAAAATGAAATATACTAATATATCCCTTTTACAACAAAGCAAAACTGTAAAAACACATGAACCATAACTTACAGAACCAGAGAAAACCACACAAGATTGAAGGATCCAAAAATAAAAACCATTCACAATAATGTATCTAATAAATTTTCAAGTAACTGATGCTATAGTAAAATGCTAGAAAACAATAGCATATCATTAGTCAAACCCATTTGTTATATGACTAGCAATTGATATTTGAAAAGACATTATGCCGAAACAGCTAAAAACATTCACTTTCATACTTGAAAAGTATTATACCGAAATTGCTAATAACATTTGCTTTCATACTTGAAAATATTATACGAAACCGCTAATAACAATCAGATTCATACAGGCCACACAGTGTAAGTCATTTTCAACTCATGGAAAATTATATATAGGGTTCAGCATAACAAAGCATTGGCTTCCCCCAACAGTGGACTATTAAGCCCAGCCTTCGCCTTCTTCAGTGCCCAAGACGATTTCTTTATGCCCATCAAAGGACCTCGAGATGCTAATCCACGAAAAACAATACGAGAAATTTTAAATAACTCATATCGGACGAGGCGACCCGTGGAAATACATCGGTTTCTTACTCGTGCAAAGGAACTATTTCTTGGCAACTTGGACAACTTATAACGAGTTTGTCCATGAGATCACTAGGAAGATCGGAATCTTTACAAAAGGCTTTATAAAGCTTTCGTCTCAATTCATATTTAGCCGCGAGCAATCTGCGTTTGTGATCCCTTCTCCATGTGTAAAATGAATCAACAATTCTCATTGCTTCACTCGATGTGCGACTACATTCAAATTCTTAGCGGTCTTATTGGGAGTAGGCGTGTACTTTTTGCTCGAACATGACCAGATCAGAACTATAAATGAAAACAATATTTTTAAGTTTGTTTTACCCTTATTTATCTCTTTTGAATTTAACCTTGCATTGCCCATTGTATCTTTATTCAATTTTCATCCTTATCCACCTAAACTTTATAACTTCAACAACTATACTAAAATACTCTACACAGATTATACTCATAAGTAAATGGAGAATAAGGAAAATAACGATAAGCGACAAACCTTGATATTAGCAGAGCTCTTTCATGTCGACATCGGTGTCTACACAATAAATAAATTCTAAATTAATGAAATTGTACATTACCCAAAAGCCAAAGCATGAGTCCATCTCAATTAATAGGCGTGAGGGCTAATACAACATCTATGTAAGATAATCAAATGCTTACTTTTGCCTCAACGGTAGATGGAGCGTGAGAAGTCAATTTCTCCTTATATTTTACGAAAGTGTACATTATACCATAATGAAAACAACTATAATAAGCTAAAAGAACCATAGTGCATAAGTATCAAATATCAATATATTCTTGATAAAACTTGTTGAACAAAAAAGTCAGTGGATTAAGCCCTAAACAGATATTTTTATAGTATGAATATAATTATTTTATTGGCTACTTTTTTATTTTTAAAAAACATGCAAAAATAAACAAAGCTTAACAACGTGATTTTACCAACTATGGCTAAAATCACAATTCAAAACATTAAAAACTCATGGCATTCATTGAACTAAAAAGCCTATTCTGCTGTCATATACATACAAAACTATAATTTATCTATACAATTTTTGTTAATATGTATCCTTAATAACAGAAAAATAGCCTCTACTACTCTTCAACCATTATTTAAAGAAGAGAGGTATTAAGCGTTTTTATGGAAGACCCCGCGCTTACTAACAAATATTGGTTTAATTAGTTATTTTATGCCAAAATTACATTAAACACATGTGCACAGTACACTTAACCATCTAAAAAGCACAAATAAATTTAAAAAATTATTTGCTGGGGATAGAGAGACACCTCCTCGTTTGTTATAGGCTTCTTGAAATTTCAAATTTTCCACCAATGAAGTGTCTTCCAGCCATCCACCAGATGTGACAGATGCTGGATCAAGATCAACGACATGCAAACGAAACCTGCCAGTCCGCCGGGAATAAAATGGAAAACCACAAACTAAATTCGTGAACAATAAAACCATGTTGAGTACATAAAAAAAACAGTAGAAGCAAAGCAAGGCAGATGTAACAAACGGCTGCTGCTTCCAAACTCAAAATAACTATCAAAATATGCGACACATTTGAGATGAACAATACACTGAAGAAAAGGACAAACCCATCAAAGGGAGAATAGAATCCAAGCAATTTGGAGTCATGAGTGAGATCGGCGATTTTGTTGCGAGCATCATCATATAGTTCGAGGTGCATTGAAGTGACGGAAGTACCACTTTTTTTCCACAGCTTCTCCTTCATTGCCTCCACCGTAAGCTATATGAGGAAGTTATCAAATAAAAAAAACATCATTTTTAAATTATCAAAAATAAATAAACAAATTTAGGAAAAGTGAAGAAGGGAATGCCTGAAGGGAGAAGCGAATATCGGAGTTGAAAGATTTGAGATTAGAATGAGTGACGCGCAAAAGGACAGACTCGTCCACTTGGATTTTCTGCAAGCTTGACGACATTTACTAACTTGGTGGGCAACACGAGACTGGCAGGTTCTGGATGAAGACGAAAATGAGAGTGGCGCCGAGGATGAGATTTCAATTCAATAGTGAGATGTTTAGTGAGATCCGAACAAATCAGAGCAATACAATTTCAATCGGAAAATGCAGAAGAAGAAGGAATTCAAGCTTACTTGGAGCTACTATCGCCGCCGCCGAAATCCTCACGAGTCACGATTTGGTACAATTGTCAATTTCTTTCGTTTCTTCTTGTTCGTTTGTGTTGTTGAGCATGATTTGAACGTTAATTGTGTTTAATTTGGGATAAATTGCAAGTTAGAGTTAGGTGTTCTTGGTGTCTGATTGCCTCATCTGTGAGTTTAGTTTCCCTTTCTCATGAATGTTGAAATAAAATTAAATGGACTGATTGTGTTTATTTGTATTTTTTTATTTTTTATAATCAGGATGCTTGTTGGGCTTGCTAATGGGAATCAAAAAGGTAAGTTGAACTATGTTTTTTTATTAGTAGGTGATATCTCAAGTTTTTACTTGTTAACTAATTGTTGTTTGTTTGTTTGTTTTTAATTGCAAAATTCTAATTTGCAGTTTGAATATTTGTGTGACTATATGCTGACCTAAGTTTGTTGGAGTGTTTGTTGGAGTATGAGTGCATCACATCTAGAAATTTTTCACCCATCTGATAGGTTTTTCCAATATTTTTGAAAAATAAAAAATACTCCAATATTTTTGAAAAATAAAAAATACTCTTCGTAATTTGACTTACAAATTCACTTTATAAGTGAATTTATAAGTTAACTTACTAATTTATAAATTCTTCTTGTAGGTAAATTTGTAAATTAACTTAAAAATTCACTCAATATCTCAAATTTATTAGGATTTAATTTATATATATATATATATATATATATATATATATATATATATATATATATATATATATATATATATATATATATATATATATATATTTAATATTTTGTTTTATTTCATATGATTTCTATTACATATATACACGATTTCACGTACTAAAAAAATAGAAAAATGTGTGCATTAAAGTCTAACTTATATTTGCCTATAATAAAATGAAAATTGTACTTTGTACCCTGATTAATCTACACACTTTTTGTAAATGACAATTTTACCTAATTATAATTTAACTATTTTACTATTTGACTTTTACCATTTACGAAAAAGACAAAATTTAACAGTCCGGAAAAACACTTCAGGAACACTTCCAGCAAGTATTCAGGTATGTAAAAATACAAACCGGAACAATTTTTAAATGTGTTCTAGATTTCACAAAAACCATTTCGGAACACTTTGTGCAAGTGTTCAGGAATGAATGCCAAATTGTATAACAAACCGGAACACTTCCTAAAAGTGTTCGAAAAAACAACAAAAAATGAAAGCGGAACATTTTCTAAAAGTGTTCGGTTTGAGTATATTGAACACTTACATGATGTGTTCGGGTGCTTGTGAACGAGAAGACTTTGCGTTAGGAATGCAATATATTAAGAGAATTAAGTAACACTTTTAGAGGAGATGTGAAAAATGAAATTTTTAAAATCTCATGCTTTTTATATGAGGTATTTTCGTCAAAATATTCTGTGGCGAAGTGCAGGTTGAAATGTGGAGGTACAAAGTGAAATTTTCTAATAAAATTTATTAATACAATCTGCGGTGACCCATACTCAGGCCCAATAGACTAAAGGCACAATTGCCCTTGAAAACAACAGGTATCCGCGGGGCCGTGGCGGCGATCCTTGACCGCGCGTGCCCTCGAGAATATCGGACCCTTTCTTTGGATTATTTCAACCATCACACGTCCTCCGAAACTTGAACGGACCGGATTTCGGGCGACAATCTAGGGAGGAGGCCGTCTTGGCCTCCATGCACACGCAATCCTAACAATCCGCTAGTGGGCTTGGATCTCTGCCCATTAACCGGATCTTGGCATCGGAGTATCTTGCAGGTACCCCCTTCTCTTTAACTTTGGACCACCGTTGCATATTGGGCCAAGACACCTTCGATCGAATGCGATCATAATTAATATCAATATCAAAATCAAATTTGGTCTATTAATAAAAAAAACCTATATATATATATATATATATATATATATATATATATATATATATATATTGAATTATTATTATTAAAAAATAATTTAAATTTAATTTTAAAAATTATTAAAGCAAATTTATGACATGAATTTAAAGAATGAATGTAATAATTAATTTTTAAAATATAATAGTGAAATGTAATATATCTCATAAGAATCTTTTAATTATAAAGAGATACAATTGATTTTTTACCTTGATTTACTTGATATACATTAATTATATAATATATTTCTAACAATATAATTAAATTGAATTATTATTAATAAAAAATAGCATAAATTTTTATAATTAAAAATTATTAAAGTAAATTTATGTTATGAAATTAAACAATAAATTTAATAATAAATTTTTTAATTAAAAAGTGAAATATAAATTGTATTTTAATCCTAATAAATTTGGGATATTTGGCGAATTCGTAAGTTAACTTACGAATTCCCCAAACAAGGTGAATTCGTAATTTAACTTACGAATTCACCTTATTTTTTTAAAATCGTGGATTATTTCGTAAGTTAACTTACGAATTCCCCAAATTTAAGAAATTCGTAAGTTAACTTACAAAATTGGGAATATTTTTTATATTTCACCAGGAGTGAAGAAGAACCTCCTAAATGGGGAAAGAAATTCCCTAAGATTTGTGCCTACTTTTGTGGCTATGTCGGTTATTATTTCTCACTAGATTTACAATCCAACCAGAAGTACATTCTTGGGTAAATTTTTTATCTTATGGTATTTAATCAATTTGATTCATTAAGAACATGCTTTTTTCCAATGTACTTAATATCAATAATCTAATCGACTTCATCCTTGTGTGAATGATTGGGCTACAAGTCATATGAGTTGAAGAAATGTGTGAATGTTTGCAAGATCTTGATCTCGATCGTCGTTAACTTGACCTTTATGAATGTTTTGTTTGTTTATTTCGATGTGTGAAACTTTAGACATATGTTACGTTGTTTGATTGGATATGTGTTATCGGACTTGTGTTACTTTAATGAATCGCACTTGTGTTTTCGTTGAATGAGACTTTCTACTTTTTCATTAATTATTTATAAGTTTGTATTACTTTTTCATTAATCATCGATCACGATTAACTCGGGATCGGGCATTGCATCACATAAAGAGTCAATACAAACCTCATATAAACCAATGTTGACAACTTAAGTGATCGAAGTAACTACTGAAATCAACATAAGTCCGGACTTTTATTTAAACAATCTTCCAAAGACTCACTTATTTAGGAGTTGAACTTGATAATTTGTTTTACACATTGATTAATAGGTTTTCTGTGAACATAATGATGCCTATTTGTTTCAATTAATGGACTACTTTTTGTAACACTTCTCTGAAATATAATTGGTTTCATTCTGCATTTTACATATGATTATTTATATGATTTTCTATTGACTTAGCTTTCCTTGATAATGTTAAAACTAAATGATTATGGAAAAGGTGGTGGTTTCGATTTTGCATCTCCATGTTTTAATTATAAGAGCTTTAGTTCAAAAGCGATCGAGGAGAATTACTTATGATTTGAACGAAAGATGCAATCCACTTCACTAGCATGAGATTTGAAATTCAAATAAAAGGCGCCATATGTAGAGGAGCGGCGTGGAGGCCAAATGAAAGCGGCATGCATGCTTGAGCGTGGCATAATTTATCGCAAGGCCGTTAGAATTGAAATGCTATAAATAGGTGTTCTAATATTAGAATTTGTGTGTTCACTTGTGTACTAGAAAATCTCACATACTCAAATTACCGTGATCTAGGGAAAGAGTTGCGAGATAACATATACGTATTGAACATCATCATGCCTTTTCATAATTTAAATTCAAGTTATTTTACATTCACCGCCTTCTGTTTCTTTGTTTACGAATCTTTCGCTTCCCTTTACATTTCGTTCAAACACTTTATTTTCCGAAACCTTACTTTATTGTTCTTTTCTTCAATCAAACACTTTAAATTTTCGAGGTCTCTATTTTTATTATCAAAAGCCTTTATCGTTATCATTTTGTATTACCCGTCTTGCATTGAATTGTCAATTCTCTAGTTTAAATCGAATCAATTATTAGCGTAAATCTTTCGATCGATGCATATTCTTAGACAAATTTAGAGAAATTTTAAGAGTTCTACTTTTTATATTAAGAGATACAAACACAGTAAAGCAATGAATATGAACATGAAATTGAATTACGACACATGTCCTAGAATCAATCGAGTCGATCCTGCAAGTAACCGATAATTAGAAGACTAGCGGTTGTTTACTAGAAATCACGTAAACACCTATGTGAGTTGAATATTAGCATAATCATTATTCGTTAAAGAATTAGACATTTTATGGTGGAAGCACATTTGTTTATAATTGGACCATGAAACATAGGAAGTGGTATTAAGAACAATAAAACATTCTTCAATATTGTCATTAATGTGATCCAAGATATTTATGTGATCTCTCATCTTGATTAAACAATTGTAAACCATATCGATGTTCGATTATTAATGTCATTTGCGAGTTATCCATTATGTTTAGTCATTTCAATGAATGCAATATGTTGTGATAATTGGTTGTCTCTTGAATTCATAACTCCTCACTTATGCTCCACTACTTTTAATGCATATTGTTTTATATTCAAACTTTATTGTTACATTCTATGCTATTTTGCCTTATTTATTTATAGTTCTCCCAATCAAACTTATGTGTGCATTGGTTACTCTAATCCTACTACTTGTTTGAGATATGCTACCAAATTTTTATGATATGATGTCGATCAATATTCTATTGCTAGACATAGGAGGACTTATTTTGAAGGGAAAAGAGATGGACGTCTGACTGTCAATACACAACAAAGTACTTCCTCTAAAGCCACTTAGTATTCTATTACTAGACACGGGAAGAGACTTATTTTGAAGGGGAAAAGAGATGGACGTCTGGCTGTCAATACACAACAAAGTACTTCCTCTAAAGCCACTTAGTATTCTATTACTAGACACGGGAAGAGACTTATTTTGAAGGGGAAAAGAGATGGATGTCGAGCTGTCAAAACAAAACAAAATACTTCCTCTAAAGTCACTTAGTATTCTATCGCTAAACATAGGAGGAGAATTATTTTGAAGGGGAAAAAGGATGCACATGTGGCTGTCAAGACACATCAATGTACTTCTTGTAAAGCCACTCATTCTGCAACAATAATACAACCTTCTTCAACCAATATTGCATGTGAAAACTTGGAAACTATATCTAAACCAACTATTGGTAGAAAGAGAAGTAGGCTAATATTGGAAAATAGGGAAATGTCACGTCTCTTCCAACTTCCCGATGAAAACAACTATCCATTAATTCGTAGTACGAATACAATGGTAAAGACTTCCACTATCCATTAATTCGTAGTACGAATACAATGGTAAAGACTTCCACTCACCATGCTAAGACCAAACGTAGTGTGGATGCCGCATCTATTTCTGTTGTCGCACCTTCTGGTCGACACATACCCTCTTATTTACCAAATCCAATAAACTATTCCCACGATGCGACATCTAATTCTAATGATGATTCAAGTTCTGATGATACTTCAGACTCCGATGCTGACACAGAACAGGAACTCTTATCAGATTCGCATCTTCAAGGTAAACTTATTAAGAATAAACATGTCAGAGACAAATGAAATCTTTACATGTTACATTACTTTAAAGTTTATTTCATCTATTTGAGATACTCGACCAGATACATACATTTGTTTATCAACTATATGTCATAAAAGCTTTGTATTCTCTTTGCACCTTTTCAAGATATTCGATATAGGAGACCAAACATGGAATGTCTTATATATGGCTTCGAGAACGCTCAAAAATAGAAAAAGGGAAATGTTCCAGCATTTCATCAGTGTTGTCGAGGTGGTAAAATTGTTTTACCTTTACTCGAGGAACCACCAAAACTGTTGCAACATCTTTTGTATAACAAAACATGTCCCAATAGCAAAAACTACCAGAATAACATCAGAACATACAATGTTATGTTTTCTTTCACTTCTCCTAGAATAAAATTTGATACAAAATACTCCAAGACAGGAGGACCTCCAACTTTGAGACTACATGGTCAAACTTTTCATCGGATAAGCACCCTGCTACCGGAATCTGGACATCCTCCACAATATGCACAGCTATACATCTATGACACAGACAATGAAGTGATTAATAGAATGGAGTGTTTCAGGTTTTTCTTATTACTAACTGTACCTCTAGTATTTAGTGAAAGAGAAGTGTTGTAATTTCTTCCGATTAGTGAAAATCTTTTCTACCGGTGCCCGTGATTTTTCTTTTATTTGTTGAGGGTTTCCACGTAAATATTGTGTCAATTTCTACTTAGTCTCTTATTTTAAGTTGTGTAATATTTATCTTCTACTCTGGTACCCAATAATATCAACTTTAAAACTGGTTTAAATGTTCATAATTGGTTATGGGTATAATCAATTTTATAACCAATTTGATAAAAACATTCATTCAAACGATTATATATTGATTATGTGAATAATCCAACTGAGGGGCCAAATATAATACAAAAATATCACCCAAATTACACATGTACAACTTCCGAGAAGAAGTGCTCCACTGCAACCGTATTCTAGATTCCATGCTTCGCAGGCATTGTATCACAACCATAAAAATTGAAAATTAAACCGATGAGTCTATCTTTTCATCCAAGTCTAAAGGTGTCTGTGCATTTTACCTGCATGAGATACAAAGTATATTGTTATAAATAATTGAGTCACTTTTCAGTCAGAAACCAGTGAAATAACTAACCAAGAAAATTTGTAAGCAAATCATATTAAAACTTCCGGTTTTATTGCAACATTATGCATGCTTTTTGTACAAAAGTGTAAATAAAAGATTAAATAACTAAACTATAAGCAACATTTGCTTGTTTCGAAAATCAAATACAAACAAACATAATATTAAAAACTATAACACTTTCCATAGTTTTCCATTATGCTTTATCAAGATTCAAAAGTCTTCAAATCATCCATTTGCTTTAATTATTTTCACGTCAGGATTTATTTATCACACACAATGCAAGATCAGAAAGTTAGCATCTAATAATGCAAATCGAAGATGCAAAGGCGTTTAACATTTCATGCATAGAGGCATACCTCCTAGACCGAGTAACTCTTTTCTTGGTGATAGAGATATCACCTTTTTCTTCTTTCACGCTGTTTTTTTTTATTCTGGACCGTTGAGCTCCTATAATTTGCAAGCATCGCGTTAATAACAATAATGCAATCAGCCAGATTCACAAAAGCTGTGTTTTAACTAACCTCTTGTCTTAACCATGGGTGATTGAACTTCAACATCCATTTGATTTGGGTCAATCAATTCAGTCAAAGCACTAGAAGATACTTCTGGCACAGGTTTAGTTATTGAGGCACTAGAAGATGCTTCTGGCACAGGTTTAGTTATTGAGGCACTAGAAGATACTTCTGGCACAGGTTTAGTTATTGAGGCACTAGAAGATGCTTCTGGCACAGGTTTAGTTATTGATTTACCATTTATAGACAAAGTATTTGTCTCTTCATTACTTGGATCAATTACTTCACCAACTGCTTCATCTGCAGAAAACACAAGATTATCAGCAAGCGTTGTTAACATAAAATTCACTAGAAGCTCATTGAAAACGAGAAACTATATGATAAACTAAAGTTCTTCAACATCATATAAGTTCAATGCCAGTGATAGCAATTCTTGTTTATCCAGTGATAGCATTGAACTTATATTACCTATTAATTAGGAAGAGAGTAGAGTGTATAAAACCTGAACATTTTAAAGTTTGCAAAGCTAACCTGAAGTATTAGATTTTGAGTAATCTTCGGAATTTTTATCCACGTTAAAGTTTTCCCTGCTGTCAATCTTCTGTTGTGGATTTGGGCATTTCGAGCAGTAACTTCCTGTTCCTTCTTTTCCGTGTGGAACTTACTCAGCTTCTCCTCAAACTCCTCAATGTAAGTTTTAAGTTCCAGTTTTGCAAACTTCTTTGCCTGATTTCAATTAAAATTTGAGTAAAACAAGCAGAGAAAAGCCCTCAGCCTTCTCATTACCTTGTTCAATATGTTTCTAAAATTATCCATAACAGAATCCTCTGACAAGGCATGTTCATAGATCTTAAATAAATCTATGAGTTTTTTCATTCCCTTTTCAGTAAATGATAGCTGAGAGAGACAATAAGATATATGCTCCCACTGTCTGACATCTGCAGAGAGGTAAAGACACATTTGTTAGGATGTATCATCTAGAATGAACATTAGCTCAGACAATTTTAGGCATTAACTAGTGGAACTGTTTATACTTAAAAATAAGGAAAAAAGTGATACCTGCGACACCAGTGTTCTATTGCATAACTTTTCCACCAGCGCTTCCATTTGTCGGTCCTGGAGTAATTAAAAAACTAAATGAGGGCAGCAATCAGAATAAACAGAGGATGCAATGTAAACATTGTGAGATAACATATACCTTCTTGATGGAAGCAATTAAAAATTGCATGATGTTGCAAAAAGATTCATTGCTCAGGTTCTGCTTGGATAATTTGCTAAGTATGTCAGGAAGCAAATTATATATTGGATTGTTTCCTGTTGCAATGCCAAGAGACTATATTAAATACCTTTCTACCTTGAAAATGCATATCGAGAATAATAGGAGACAATTTTATGCAAAGAAAAATTATAAGGAAAAACCTTTCTTGGAAAGTTCAAGAAAAAACAACTTTGCGAGATTTGAAATTCTCTCATCTTCGTCTTCTAATCTAACCGCCATTTCATTAATGTACCCTTTCACCTGATAGAAACATGATTGCATCAGTGTCTGAAGCACAGCAAAATTGAGAGGGACACAAACAATATTAACAACTTAAGTGACCTATACCTTCATCATGTCATTTAGTATGAGATGCGAAAGCACCAGAACCGCATTCTTCCTTACAGATACACAAGGATCTTGTAGGCGGGCATACATTTTTTCTGTCCATGGTTCTAAAAGATTGGGAAACCTTACTGCTAAGTCTCCTAGTGCAATAGTGCAATTAGAACGGACAATTTCTGACTTTGCATTTTCCACAACTGTGAAGAGAAGCTGAAGATTTGCATCACTGAAAAAATCTTACTTAGAACGTTTTCATTTCATTATATGACATAGATAAAGTAGGGACAGAAATTCAGGATAACAGGTAGAAAATGGCAAGAATAACTCACCAAAATTCTGCATCTCGCCATCAAAGCGACACAAAGCAAGCATTGCAGGAGCCTGTAATTCTGGATACTGAAGAAAGAAGTTATATATGTTAGAGCCCATAACCCATATGCCCCTGGATAATAACCAGGCTCTGATACCATCTTCAGTTTGTGATTGTGTTAAAGATGAGAGAAAAATTTGATTGATAATTATTATATACTTGATACAAAAAGACTCAATATTAATCCCTGTTTATAGAGATATGTAGACTCAATCACAAATCAAGAACAAATCATGATAATAATAATTAATATCAAACATGATACTAAGATATACTCTGAGATACTCTAAATTAATATAAAAGATATTATATAATATTCCAACATTATAAAACAACAAACTAATAAATTAAAGCTGTGAAATCACATAAAGATAAAAATTTAAAAAGTTTCTTTTTTAACACTTTAAAATTGTATGTGACATTAATTATATGTAAAAAATATATTCAATTTTCACATTTCAAAAGTAGCTGGTGTTTTCCATATACATGATGAAAAATACACCAAATCACAAACAGATCACTACAAAATGCAAGATATTCATTTTTGTGAAGTAGGATATCAAAGCAATCACCTTTTGCAGTAGTCCAAAATTTCTACAAAGCTTTGACAAAAAGGTTGCACAAATACCAACCAAATTCTTTTCATTTGAACCACCAGAAACAATTTCCTTTTCTGCTTTTTCAAACATTGCATCAAGTGCAGCATCCTCGGAGGCCGCAAATCCTAACTCGGCATTTATATCATTATCCTGCAACACATTAATTAACCAAATTATTGACAGTAAAAGATCAAAATATGTCAATAAACTGTTAGTTGAAGCTATTTCAAGTATGACAGAACAGCAGTTAAAAACACTGATTGTACCTTTTGCGTAGCACCAGCTGACGCTGTGCCATTACTCTCGGCACTCTGATTCTCAATGTTTTTTTTTCTCTTTTGCAAGTTTCTGCTTCTGAATTTTACGGCCACATGATTCGATATAGACCAAATGATTCATGGCAATATGACTTATGACAAATAAACATCTACACAGCTTTGCCTCATGAACTGTGATTGGAATGCTGCTATCAGTGTCAATGTCACTACCACCACAATCCTTAAAAATAGAACTGAGAGATTTATTTATCATGTCAGCTGCTATGGTTTCTGGAGTAGGGTGAACAGCATATATGGCAGTTATTGCTTTGTCAGCAGCAGTATACCAAATATTTGCTGGAAGCGAATACCCAGTAATTAAACTTTCGAGAATGCCAAATATTCGAACACTACTATTTGCCAACAACTTTGTTTTGTCGTCTTCAGAAAGCCTCTCAATAGCAAGACAAGCTGTCCTTGCCAGCAAAGGATCAACTTTAGACCAACGACCAAACCCAATATCAATGATGTCTTGTAAATGTGAGCCAAGTACACCAGTTGATGTCTTTTCGACCATGCAAAGGACAGATAAAGCACCACGGCTTTGCTCTGCAGTGGTTCCACCAACATTGAAGCAAAAGAAATCCCATAATGCTGATATCTGCAATAGTGGAAGCATTTTGAAAAATCAAATCAATGATGGGAACCGAATTCAATATGATGACAGCAAGAATGTATTTTGAGGGAGGAAGTGAAAGGAAGCCGCTGTAATATTTCAAACAAGAGTTTGTAGCTTATTGCCAGCATTAACAATCTGAATCCTACTTCCCAATTTAAAACATGTTTGTGTTTATTTATGCTTATCTAAGAGCAGTGTTTATCATCCAATGATATCTAAGTATGCAAGTATCGGCCAATTCTCATCAGTATCAGAAATCATATTTAATCTTGTAAACAGGGATATAAAACAAAAGAAAACATACAGCCTTGTTTACATTAAATATTTAAATCTTATCTTATAAAATAATTTATTTAACTCAGAAAAGAGCAATTGAACTCTTTTACAACATGAATTAACATTTGATATAACTAGGATGTAGTGTTGCTAGTCATGTTTGTATAAAATACAGGCCTACAAAAATCAAAGTTCTAGTTCTTCCTAGGGATATGAAATATCACCATTGAGGCAAATCTAGAGGCATTCAACTTCAAATAATTTATTTATATAACATACAGCATAACGATGTGTGAAAACATACTGTGCTGGAATATATATCTCCCCTTAGAGACCAGGGTGCCAACTATAAACTCAAGAGCTGCCAGATCTCCTATAGTGGAACCAGTTGCAAGGCTCAAGAGATTCTGGGCAGTTTCCATTGGGCTTTTCCTTATGTATATTGTACTGAAAGCATTCTCCACTGCTTCAAAGATGGATTTATCCTGAGAAAAAAACCTACAACCGAGAGCAAATACCAGAAAGTAAATTAATTTCAGAAAAATCAACAGTCAACAATTGACATACAGAGTACACAACACAATTAAGAAACAAACAACAACGGCAAAGGACAGAATCAGTTGCATTGATCAAACAGAACCATTCCACACTTTGTCATGAATAAACATTGAAGCAACAGTTAAATAAACTTTGAATAACCTTGTTAGACAATAGAGAGAACTTATGGCTTACCAGGGGCAACATCTTTCGGAGACATTCTTCTGAGCCATCAATTTGAAATTGCTTACACCTCATCAACAAGAGAATTGTATTTTCAACATCAGTAGCAGAAGATGGCGCCATCAACTGGACAAGCGTTGGCATTGTGGCCTCTATACATTTAGAGAATCTCAATCCAGCCTCAAGCGATGCAACCAAGGCCCTAGTCTGCTCCAAGTTCCCAACATCAGGCACACTACTATCACTACCATTCTGCATAGGGACTGCATTTTCTTCCTGTGACATAAATGTGTCAGTCACACTCTCCTGTCGTTCCTTCTCAACAGCTTCAAAATTCAAATCATCTACATCACCATCCACATGAGAGTTTTCATTATCAGAACCTTGGAAGGCTCAAGCTCTTTCAACTTCTTCTTATACTGATCCAATGTTGCCTCAAATGAAGCTACTCGGAGCTGTGGGCCAAAAGGATTATGCTGCAGCATCATGATTAACAGATTCAAAGCAGATTTTCTGACTATTGCACTCTTGTCCTCCAATCTCCCAGCAGCAACATCTGCAACCTCAATCCATAAACCAATTGAAACTGAGTGTTCCTCAAATAACTCCCCACACCTGAAGCACACGACTCCTGGTGTGAGCTGAAACATCCCTACATCTCTCAAGCAAAATTTCCAACATAGCTTGCTTAGTACGCAGCGAATATTCTTCGTACTCGCTTCACCATCAATATCCTTAAGCGCTTTTGATACTAGCTTCCCAACACGGAAACAAGGCGTTTCTTATCTTATAAGACTCACCACCAAAGTGAGGAACAAGAATGCCAATGTTAGTTGATATCAATTTGGGAATACGGTCGGCTAACTCCACAAGAAAACGCCCCACATTTTCAGCACCAACAGTGTCTTTGACATAATCTTTTGGATTAGTCCTTCCAATTTCTCTAACAATGGAAGTTGCAAGGCTTCCGTCTAAATACTTCTTTAGGGCACCAGAGACCGCATCCGCCATGTGGGCGACAACAAAATCATATTTGTGAATAAGGTGCATGATGGATACACTAGACTGTGTGGTGTAATGGTACTTAGTGGAGCAGGCTCCGATTATGCGACAGAGGGCATCTTTTGAGTTGGAATCTTTTAAAATCGCCACATTTTCAAACATGGAGAATGCATTTCTACAAACAAAAAAAATGGATGGAAAATCAGAAAGTCCTAAGTACTGGTACCGAACTAAAGAAAGGTGAAACGATATGATATGATTACTCACTTTGTGATGAAAGACAAGTAACCTTCGTCAGGGTCAGATGAACCAAATAGTAATTCAAGGTTTATCTCCAATGAGCTGGCAATGAGGCGAGAATCCGAGCTCTGAGTGGCTCCCAATTCCACGAATGCACAGGTTGTTTCTTCCTGGCACTAGCTGCCACCACCTGAAATCGTAATACAACATGCTTCAAACTATGAAATCTGATACCAATTCCTAAAATTCTCAAATGTTGATATTTGAATTTACAGAAAGTAAACCTTGGTGGCATTGTGGGAATCTTGGGCGAGGACAATGTTGAGAAGGAAGTAAGTATAAATTTTAAAAGCATTTCGATGGGAAGCGACGCGGTCAATAACGAGAATGTGGGCGTCGTCGTGGTTGGAAGCCCTAGAGAGGGAATCATCGTTGGGGAGAAGAACGGCGAGATTGGAGCGGAGACTTTCAACAAGGTTGAGTTTACATAAGTTAGGTAAAGAAGCGTAACCGGAAACGAGAGAGTAAAGACGGTCGAAAACATCCTGGTCTTCAACGCAGAGGATTTCTCTGTCAGAGAGTCGAATGAAACGCCTGTTGAGAAAAGAGATTAGTTGAATTTATGGATTTGGTTGAGTTTGATTGAATTTGAGTTTACCTTTGACGAATTCTTCGAGTTCGGAAGAAGAAAGGGAAGCGATGTTGGTGGGGTTTTGGACGGAGAGAGAATTCTTTCAACTCTATTATAACTATTATTTTTTTATAAAATTATTTTTCTTTTCTACAATATTTTTGGTGTTTTTTATTCCATCTATTAAATAATTAAATAAATATATTATTAACAAAACAATAATAAATATAAATATAATATTTAATTTATTTATTAGATCAATCAAAATTCGTTGATTTCCTCCAAACGATAATTTTTTTTTGTTGCTCTCTAATTTATATCTGCCACCTCTAAAGATTTTTATTCTCACTTTACTCCTGAATTTTTACAAAGAGATTTTCGGACCAAATTTTGAAAGCGTATGTAAAAATTTTGATATCTTGAAAATTATAAATGTCTGATATGTACCAAATTTCCAGAACATGTTTAAAAAATACGGTATACCGGAAATTATAAAATTTCCGATATTTCCCAAATTTCAGTAAGTGTTTTTATAAAATCCGGTATACAAAAAATTTCGCGTATACCTGAAATTTTCGGTATGCATACATATGTGTTTTTTCCAACAGTTGAGATTTTGCCAACACTTTTGGAGGGTCCAGTTGCAAACACTTATGTGGTCTAGAACATATAACCATTTGAATAAATAGGGTTTTAGGGTTATTAAGTAACACATCTCAACATACCTCTTTCTCAATATCGATTAAGGCGGAGTATAACAACGATGCATGACACATTGTTGAATTCAAGCTCCCAAATAGATCTGAGTCCTTTGCCACCTTGAAGGAAACGTTGAACGATTTGCTGCCTGATTCCGAGAACAGAAGAGTGACAAAGATTGAGTTTTGGGAGGATTACATTGGTATAGATGGTAAAGATTGAGTGTTGGCCTGACATTAGGGGTTCACCAACCCTAATGTCGGCCAACCTAGCTAACCCTTGATAAACCTCATCATCGGGGTTCCTGACCTATAATATTATCTAATGTAACTACGATGAGCTGTAGGTAGGTGCCCTGGTCAGTTGCGGGAGGAGGAGGTAGTGGTGGTGGATCGGAAGAATCTCGGGTACCTTATGGCCCTAGGACGTCAAATGTTGAAGTCGGTGGTATCACTTGAGGGTGTCACACTAAGGAACCACTCAGGTATCCAACCTCGCCTTGCACAGGATCCAACCTGGCATTGCATCCATGATCTCAGAGGGGTTGATGATGTGAATCGGAACCATCGATCAATGCCACCATCTAGGCGTGTGGCACGGTCGTGGGATGCCTTGTACATAACCATATTGGCGTACACACCTCTCGGGAAAGTGTCTAGCCATAGCTCTCCCATCGACATGCCTAAATATAAAGTAGATACCTCGAAAGGATGATCGAGGCAATGAGCGTATCACGGTGTCCATATGATCATCAGTCAAAGCATCCACCTCCTCTGTACTCCTCACACCTCTAGGATGGATGCATCGGCCTTCCACTTCTTCGCATATGGGTGCGTAGGGTGAATAAGCGACCCCAGTCACGGATGTGAGAGAAGTGTTTGTATATCCAACTTGCATAAATAAAAATCATGAAATTATTATACTAATACCTAATAATTATAAAAAAAATCATCTAATGAGTTATAGTATACATGTAAGAGACTTAGATAACTAGGAAGTTATCCGGTTTCAAGACGGAAGCAACATCAAGTGTAGTGTATAGCATCGTCAAAGCCATCACTCCCACGCCGATGGAGTGTCGAGGGCCTGAATAGAGACAAGTAACGAACATCAATGTAAACTCTAGACTTGTCGCAAAGTACATGCCACGGATATAGCATATGCGCCTAGCGACAACCTCAAACATCGTTGCCTCCACAGCGTCTTATATGTACTCCGGCCAAGACATGTGGAGGTGAAATCCCAGAGTCGCCAAACTCACGTAGGAAATCCACCTCATCCACCTCCAAGCATCCTGACCATGCGCACCGCGCTTTGGTCCCTATACGATGTGACAAAAGTACCAACAATCGGAAGGTGAAATAGGGCATCCACATCATCTAAAGTTACCGTTATCTCCCTAAATAGAAGATGGAAGGATGATGTCTCGGGTTCCACCTCTCAACAAAGGCGATAGCGGGCGTCTAAAGAGCATCCGAGAAAGTCCTCAACCCGAACTCCACAACTATCCTCCTCATGCTCATGCATCGGTCTCGGGAAGTTCTTCAACTTGAACCATGAAAGCAACCTTCACACGGATGCTCACGAAACAAAACAACATAATTACAACAAATTAGTATACATCAAATCGTGTAATACAAATAAAATTAAACATTAAACCAAACCAATATTACATACCTACCGCCATATCCTATAAGTGACATGGTCGTAACTTCAAACAGACACATCGGCAGGTCCTGCAGGAAAACCACCATCAATACGGTGATGGATCAATAGATGCAGCATCGTGGTGTACATATCGTACGAGACACCATATCCACTCCCTCTTGGACTCTGAGCCAGCACCAGCGCCTCCTAAACTACTGAACCGACTCCTCAACTATCTGCTCCTGCATCACCGACTCCTAACAATCGACTCTTGAACCACCGGAGATACAACTACACCTTTCTACCGTTTTTTTATGAGATGGTTATAGATGAAAAGTGGTTATGGTTTACTGTTATCGTCGGAAAAAAAGAAATCGTTTTGGAAGAACGACGAGAAAAGGATCATTGCCTATTGTTGAAAGTAATCGTGAAAGTTATGACTTTATATCATGTGCCGTCAATCAATAAAAAGTGACCACTAGTTTGTGTTCTCACCCTATCTCGAGCTACACTATTCTCGACGAGACTTCAACATCAAAGTTGAAGAGGATAGATGGATGAGTAACTTTCATGTTCAAGCTTTTCGATTAGAGACACAGCACGCCTTAAAATGTCCTCGAAGTTGAGAGTTTACAACCGACTACGTTACCAAGGAATTTTCTGAGCATTGCCAACCATTCATTCATGCCATGTACACTACTTTGCGCCCTATAACCGCGATACTCGATCAAATAACGTAAACTCAATGCCATCGAAAGATTGTGTGTAATATAACAACTTTATAGTTCACTTCAATTCAAATGGAGCCTTAATCATGGAGAAAAAGTGTTTGAAATTTGCCATTCGATGAAAGTCCTAGTTTGGCGAATCAGTGCATGACATCTAGCAATTTTCCAACTTGAACCATCGATTCTGACGTATTGTCCGCTCCGACGTCCGGAAAAAAAGTTTCTAAACGAAACTTGTAGATTACATGACAAACTATAACTTTCATGTTCGACGTTTTTCCGTGCGGCGATCGAATCGACGAAAACAATCTCAAATCGTGCCAAAACTGTTTGATAAAATGCTTCTCATAGCCATGGCAAAATGTGTATCTTTGTCTTGTATTTTGGCGCTTTCAAACCATTAGATACGGTGCTCGATTATCTTCCGCTCCGACGTCAAAGCGAAAAAGTTTGTGAACAAAACTTGTAGAGGGCATGACAAACTCAACTTTTATGTTCGGAGTTTCTCCGTAGGCGAATGAATCAATGACAAAACAGCCACGAACATGCACACAACAACTATTCGAACCTTACAAACATGATAAATTCTTATTTTCGAGCATTATAACTTCCAATTCGGTCTCGAATGAATTCGATTTCTTCACAAAGTTATAGACTACCGTGAGATGAATAACTGCAGTTGAACACTTTTAATTTGGAGCCGATAACTATGATAAAATTGAACCCGTCCGACGAGCATAGAAACAAACACTTCAAAATATTTCTAAGTGTTGAATTTTGAGAAATGATAAATCGTAACTTCGAGCTCCGTAATTTTTGATCGATTCACAATGGATTCGATTTCTTCAGCAAAGTTGTAGATTGCCACTAAATGAACAACTTTGATTTTGAACTTAACTCGAATCGACGCCTCGAAACACGTGTAAAATACCTCAGAAATCGAGCGCTTGAACACATTAAAAACACTCAAAATTTTCACTAAGTGTAAAACTTCAAAAGTTGTGAACTTCAAACTTCGGAGCTTTATAACTCGAAATTCGGGCATTTCTGGAAAAATCTTCACAAGGATAAAGTCGAGATCAAATGCGCTCTTTCCAACGACTATCAATTCACAAACTTGACCCGAGACGGCAAGATACGGATGCGGCAACATGGCTCCGTGAACACAAAGTACTTAAAACTTAGAAAATTTTTCTAAGTCCAAAATTACTTAAAATGCAAGAAACCTCATTTTCACCCGATTCTTTCGACTTTTCTCAACAAATGATCACATTTTCTCAAATGTCGACTTTTGACCATAATTTTGACCCAAAATTCCACCCTGTCAAACTTTGACTTTTGTTGAGTTTTCGATACACACATTCAAATATCATTTTATCCGTCTTCTTGATTTTCGATGAATCGCGTGGATCGATAAGTATCGATACTTCACCACTCATAGAAGACCATAGAATCGGTTTGGGCTCAAATATTCGACCACAACACTTTGTGCTCGAAGCGTAATCAATATCCATCTGATAGGCAATCAAAACACCAAAACCTCAACTCGCGAGATAATAATCAGAAGCTTCTGGACATGCATATCTTGCGTATTGAGAGGATGCTTGAAATAACAGAACCTCATATATTCAGCTTTTGGAACCAAATCTCTTCTTCAGAATTGTACAGGTTCATACGATTGGAAAATTAGGAACCCATGGTTAATTCGTGAATGATATGTATGCAAAACACCTATTGATTAAGTGTTAGCCAATTATTTATTAACAAAATGAAGAGGCGAATTTTGGGGTGCAGCACTCATTCCCCCCCGAGTGCTACGTATCAGAGAAATGACACAAAACTCGAACTAAAAGCAGTAGCACTACCTCCTAGTTACCTTGCGTTACCAATATAAAGGCAACTACTGAAACAAATAAAAGGGTGAGATATCAAACTATATAATTAAGATCATGATAAATAATATATAGTTAGAATTATATAAAATCACCATTTTGCAATCTCGCAACCAATCCTCAACAAACACAATTCAATCGCAAAACAACATCATTATGTGGTATGTTATGCAACTCAACGAATGTGAATGCATGTGGTACCATCAGAGTAAAACCCCAACGTAATCAACTGCCAATAATTTCGAGGCGTCGGCGTAAGCCTTCAACATAATCAACTTTGCCTCCAACGGCCAACGTGTTTTTGCCAATATAGGCCAACATAATATGCAATGTATGTATGTGACAATCGTAAATGACATACAGCAACAACGTAAACCAACAACGTAAAACGACAAAGCAACCATCAACGTTGGCTATCAAGCCTTCAACAACAACAACTTTCAACAACAACAGTTCATTACATTCAACATGGATTTGGCAAAACAAACATGCTACGATAGCTTACTAGCATATACGAGCCATTTCCTCAATCCTTCCAATTTCGATTAATCGGCTAAACCACTTACATTTACCAATATTTAAATTCGGAACTATTTCTAATCAGTTCCTATACCATTCCTTACTCATTACTAGTGTAATTATACTCATAAAAGGCTACTTAAGGTTCCCTAGCCAAAGCGTTTAAAATTGGGCAGAACTCAAAATCAGAAAAGTGTGACCAAAACAACTCAGTACGCGTCACGAAGGAGGGTTCGTGTTGCGAATTTAGCAGGGTTCAGTAGGCACCGCATCAACTCGTTGGCGCGCGAAGCGTGACGTTGGTTTCCTTCGGTATGCCAACATCTCTTCAACACCATTTCTCCAAAGTTTTGGCACCCACCACCCACACAATCCAAAACGAACCAACCTAAGGTACTAGCAACATGGGTAATCAAAGAAAAACAACATTTACCATAACATTCAACAAATTCTATGGATTTTCAAGTTCAAATTAAAATTTCCAACAACAACAACAAACCTAGCAAGATTACAAATGTAACACCCCAATTCTACCCCGCGTAATTAATAATAAAATCAGTTTCAAAATTTCATTTAATAAAATGGAGGTATCACATATTCGCATTACCAACAAATAGCATTATGATGCACATCAAACGTCGGATATGCCGATTCATACATAATTCATCATATACACATATGAATAATCACAGCACAGCGGATATGTTTACGAAATATACATCACATCATGTTGTCATCAATACATAAGGTTATAACAAAATAAGATAGTATACACAAATTATCCTATCAAAATAATGACGTCGCCCAAATCCCGAGTGTTACTACGATCAGAGCAGAACGACACAAAATAAAGTGACTCGAGCTAATCCTCCTCATCCTCGGGGATCACCTGCACGTTACCAATATATAGGCAACAACGAAACAAGCAAAGAGTGAGATACTCCAAAACATATAATTATAATCATGATAGGATATATACATAGTTTGGAATTATAATTGATATAATTTAAGCAAGTATGTCGACATGTATTAAAAGCTTACATACTTCAAATTAGCATTAGTGTATAAATTAACACTTTAACTCCATCACATAATCATTATACTCGCATCAACACAAAACATCAACTACCATCGCAATTCAATCATCATTCATCCATTAGATACTCAATGTTAAACAACTCAAACATAAACATAACCGTCTCCATGAGACATGACTATGTTATGCATGTGGTACCCGTCGCTTTGTCCATAAATAGGGACACTTGGCATAAAGCCCATCGTCGCTTGGCATAAAAGCCATCGTCGCTTGGCATAAAAGCCCTCGTCGCTTATGCAATGTATGTGACTCAAAAAATAAAGACCACACAATCAACACATCATCATCGCTCATCACAATTGACATAAAGTCCACATCGCCATATTTATTCACATCAAATAAATATGTCATCATCGCATAAACAACAAGTATTCATAATTAAATACACCGTCGCAAGCATCATTATCAATTAATCCACTAATTCCAAAAACGGAAAAATAACTAAAAACACCAATAACCGTCGTGAAAGACATTCTTGATTACCGGCATAATTTATAAACATCAACCTCGAAATCGGATAGTTCATATATGTCTTAAATTGACTAAAACACAATCCGGTTCAATTTACCGTAAATTGGCCTATTTCGGGTCGTTCCGTAAAAAGTCACAATTTCGAAAAACTAACTTCACCACTACGTTCTACACGTCAAACTTAGCTAGCACGTCAATTTTCGTTGAATTCGGAGCAACTTGCTCCGTCGTCGAATTTACCAAAATCCGAAAATCGGAACATAATCGGGTTCTAAATTTAATCGACTATCTTATCCCCTAATTATATTTTATGGATACCAAATGTTACTAGGTGGAATTGGATTTTTAGAGAGAAACAAAATGTATTTGCAAAGGAAAATTATGCAGGAAAATTTGACAGAAAACAGAATTTGCTGCAAACAGAAAAACAAAACGCAAAACACATTGCCTCACTCCTTCACACCAGGGACGCACATCCCTTTGTCTTTAAAGAAAAGGAGGAGGGTGCCTCATAGGGGGGCGGTTGCCCCACTTGTGGAGGTGGGCGCCTCCCCCTCCTTGCTCTTTCCATTGTTTTGTTTTTCATTTCCTTGCGTTTTGCTGTTTCATACAGTTTCCATATTTTCTGTTTTCTGGTTTTACAGATAGCTTTTCTTTACCATTTCCATTTCTATTTCATTCTATAATCCAACACTACAACACTAATAACAACACCCATAATCACTACAACAAATCCAACTCTTCTAAACATTTCAACAATCACTCAACAAAACCCTATAAACCAACTATCAATTTTTCCCAAATCCAAACTAAATCCACCAAACCCTAACTATAAGAAATGGAAATCAAACCCCTTACCTAGCAAGTTTTGAGTGTTCTTGATGATTCCTCAACCAAGCAACCAAGCCTTGCTCTTCTTCTTCCTCAACCAAAACCCTAGCTTTTCTCCAAACTTCTAAACTTTGTGTTTTGATGTTGTGTTAGGAAATAGGTGGAGGAAATGTTTTATATGTAATATGTCTTACTAGCCAAACTTAAGTAAACTGCTCACATACCCTCTTCTATTCTTAATATACTAAATATATCCTCTAATTATATCATTAACTCAATTTATTAATAAAATTAGGAATTAAATATCGGTCCGAATAATATTTTCTTGAACCGAGCGGACGTCGCCAAATATATTAATAGATATACCGATTAATATAATTATTTTCACCCAAAACAATCGTCAAACGATAATTCAAAATATTAATATAATATAATATTAAATAAAAGCAGGCGTTACAACACCACTACCTATCATTCATCATGTTCCCATTAGAGCAAGAACTCCACCCTTACCTTGTGAATCGGAGGTTGAATGGCTTATAGATGGTGGTTTTCCTAGCAAGCTTGCTATATCTTCTTTTCTCTTCCTTTCTCTCCTTTTCTCCCAAAACCTCTTTTCCTCTTCTACTCATAAATAACCATTTTCTCTTTCTATTTCATTTAAAATAATAACATATTATTATTATTCTTACTAATATTATTATTCTCACAACTTATTTTAATTAATTACCCCATCATATAATAACTTAAATTGGCATTTCTACATTATTGCCAATTATTCGAAAAATATATCGAAAACATTAAAATAATTAAATAATTAAACCATTAAATAATATAGGTGTTACAACTCTCCCCACTTAGAATATTTTCGTTCTCAAAAATTTACCTGGTTCAAACAATTCGGGATAGGAGTCACGCATCTTGCCTCAATTTCCACTTCATACTCTCTAGTAGCTCCCAACGGACAACCTTCACCAATGCAATCTCTTTCCCTCTAAGAGTCTTCATTTCGCGATCCGCAATTCTCACCGGTGTCGTCTCCACCGTGAGATTATCTCGTAATTACACATCTTCCATTTGAATCACATGAGACGGATCGGGATTATACTTCCGGAGTTGCAATACATGAAACACGTCGTGCAAATTAGCAAGATTTGGCGGTAACGCCACACGGTAAGCAACTTTCACAACACGATCCGATATCCGTCACGGACCAATAAAGCGAGGAGTGAGCTTAGAGACTTGAGCTCGTCGACACCGATCCGGTGTGACTCTCAAAAACACATGATCGCCAACTTGGAATTCTAAATCTTTCCTTCTCTTGTCATGGTAACTTTTCTTCCTACTCTGGGAAGCCTTCATCTTTTCCCGAATAAACTTCACTTTCTCGATGTAGTCTCTAACAATTTTTGGTCCAACTACCACACTTTCACCATATTCATACCAACATGTGGTCCACACCTCCGAGCCATATAATGCCTTAAAAGGTTCCGTCGATACTACAATGATAATTGTTATTATAAGTGAACTCGATCAAAGAAAGATAAGTATCCTTGAGCCTCTTTCAAGAACACATGCCTCAATAAATCTTCCAACGATTGAATAGTTCTCTCACGACCATCCGTGCGGATGATACAAGAACTCAACCTCAACTTAGATCCCAACGCTCCTTGCAAACTCTTCCAAAATCGAGTAAACCTCGGATCTCTATCCGACACAATACACAAAGGAACACTGCAACTTCACAATCACCACGACATATATCTCATTAACTTGATCCGATAAGTAATGTTAATAGGTATAAAGTGTGCCGACTTAGTAAACTATCAACAATCACCCAAATCGAATCATGTCCTCAAGGTATTAGGTAATCCGTCACAAAATCCATCGAACTTCATTAACCAACTTTTTACATTTCATTAACCAACTTAATTACTTAAAATCAAACGATCTATTAACCAACCCGTAACTTCATTAACCAACTTTTTACATTTCATTAACTAACTTTTTACTATTAAAATTATTTTTAATATCTGGATGTTTATTAACCAACTTCATCACTATATTAACCAATATTTTGCATTTGATTAATCAACTTCATTTTATCAATAAAGTCATTATTCATACCATTCACGAACACTATTCACCAATATTTAAACATTGTTCACGCTTCATTTTTTTTTATTTTTAAAATACATATTTTTAAAATAAAAACGCTGTTCACCGTAAATATTTGGTGTAATTTTTAGTGTATAAATAGCAAAGCTGTATTATTTCATCTGCATTAGTTACTATCAAACACGTGATCACATGCTTAAGACATTCCTAAGGTACCTAGTTAAGGAAAGCAGGTTTCCTTTTGCTACCTAGTTAACCTGTTTTGATTGCCAATTATAAATTATCTCTTTGTTTTTTATTTTAGTTTTATATTAATGTTTGTGTATATTATGTGAGGCTTCAACTTTTTATAGTTCATTAACTCAGAATCTAACAAAATAAAATGTCTAGTTAGTATATATTTACATTTTTAATGTTTTAATAAAATGTCTAGTTAGTATATATTTACATTTTTAATGTTTTTATCGAACCTTATGCATTTATATCTACTAATTATGACGAGTTTTTTCTAAACATATACTCATCTTAGACCCTTAATCATTCTCATTATCACTTCACCTTGTTTCTAAGTCAATTTTGAGTGATGATTAAACTTAAGATTACTAAATTATTCTTATAGAGCCTACCTTAAACTGTTAGAAAGAGATTTTAAGTTAAATAAATCAAAGTTAAAATTACATATATATGAACACTTTTTCTATAATATTTTAAACACTGTCAAAATGTTTTATGTGACAAAGATGTGTTTTTCAGTTTCGTAAATTTATCTCAATTCAACTTTAAAACCACATCATCTAGAAATTTAAATGTGAAGTTCATATTTTATTTGGGATACATATATTCATATATTCCATATATTCTCTACAGGTCCATATATATTCTCCATATGTATCCCAAATACATATCCTCCCTATTTTATTATGGGATACATATATTTAGAACAGGATACATATTTTACCCCAAATACTACTATATTCTCTTTTTTATTAATTCGAATATTCATATCTAAAATTTGAAGACAAAAATAATTAATTAATAATAAATATTTGTCTAGTATATAAATTAGGGTATTTGCAGTAGTTAAATTAGAGAAATTATATTTAATGTTTTATAATGGCTTTTTTAACTTAAATGTTTTAAAAGAACATGGAATTTTTATTGACAAAGATTTTTCATATTAATGATTTTTAATAAAATATAATAAGTATAATACTCTCATTTTTTATAACAAGTATCAACATTTAAAGAATGCTATTATAGAAGTTTTCCTGGCTGTTTGCAGTAGCCTCACCCATGAAGAAAAAAAATCCACAATTTTTCCTATATTGTTATCTTTCTACAAAAGGTAATGCAAATACAAACAGTCAGAAACCGCAATAGTTTACCAAATTAATTTTGAATTTTACAGGGAGAAAATCCTACACACCTAAAAACAGCTCAAATTTCATCCCTTCAAAGGATCTCGTCGGGGTAGTCACCAAACCTGGAAAGAATTCATAGATAAAAATCAGTTTCTCTACTATGAATGAAAAATATCGAATACTACAACATGGTTTCAAACAAACCTTCACTTTCTCCGCCTAACTATTCCCCGTGAGATGGAGGACATTGGAGATACGTACTCTTTCACCCTGTAACATAACCAAGGGAAATTTTGAGATAAATGCAGCCATAATTGATGTTTTGAATGCAAAACAACACAATAGCTAAGCAAGAACTAACATGATGAATTAGTTACAAGTTGATTGAATTGCATATCAGATGGAAAGACAGTAAATTTACTTACATGCCATCATGTTTGCCCAAGGGTTCATCAGCTGAACTCGACCCAGAAACCAGGACCCAGTGATTCAGCCCGACCAACAAATTTTACAACACCTTTTGCCCCAGGCTCAACTTCACATCTTGATCCTACCTAAATATTTTGGAAGTTGAGGGGAAATAATGACTTAGCATTCAAAGAGATTCAATTCATAAATTTCAGACGAACTGATTGGTATTACAACAATACATGGAAAATGAAATATACTATATATCCTTTTACAACAAAGCAAAACTGTAAAACACATGAACCATAACTTACAGAACCAGAGAAACCACACAAGATTGAAGGATCCAAAAATAAAAACATTCACAATAATGTATCTAATAAATTTTCAAGTAACTGATGCTATAGTAAAATGCTAGAAAACAATAGCATATCATTAGTCAAACCCATTTGTTATATGACTAGCAATTGATATTTGAAAAGACATTATGCCGAAACAGCTAAAAACATTCACTTTCATACTTGAAAAGTATTATACCGAAATTACTAATAACATTTGCTTTCATACTTGAAAAATATTATACGAAACCGCTAATAACAATCAGATTCATACAGGCCACACATGTAAGTCATTTTCAACTCATGGAAAATTATATATAGGGTTCAGCATAACAAAGCATTGGCTTCCCAACAGTGGACTATTAAGCCCAGCCTTCGCCTTCTTCAGTGCCCAGACGATTTCTTTATGCCCATCAAAGGACCTCGAGATGCTAATCCACGAAAAACAATACGAAAATTTTAAATAACTCATATATGGAACGAGGCGACCCGTGGAAATACATCGGTTTCTTACTCGTGCAAAGGAACTATTTCTTGGCAACTTGGACAACTTATAACGAAGTTTGTCCCGCAGATCACTAGGAAGATCGGAATCTTTACAAAAGGCTTTATAAAGCTTTCGTCTCAATTCATATTTAGCCGCGAGCAATCTGCGTTTGTGATCCCTTCTCCATGTGTAAAATGAATCAACAATTCTCATTGCTTCACTCGATGTGCGACTACATTCAAATTACTGCAGCGGTCTTATTGGGAGTAGACGTGTACTTTTTGCTACATCGAACATGACCAGATCAGAACTATAAATGAAAACAATATTTTTAAGTTTGTTTTACCCTTATTTATCTCTTTTGAATTTAACCTTGCATTGCCCATTGTATCTTTATTCAATTTTCATCCTTATCCACCTAAACTTTATAACTTCAACAACTATACTAAAATACTCTACACAGCAGTTATACTCATAAGTAAATGGAGAATAAGGAAAATAACGATAACTGACAAACCTTGATATTAGCACAGAGCTCTTTCATGTCAAAGATCCTGTGTATACAATAAATAAATTCTAAATTAATGAAATTGTACATTACCCAAAAGCAAAGCATGAGTCCATCTCAATTAATAGACGTGAGGGGCTAATACAACAGTCTATGTAAGATAATCAAATGCTTACTTTTGCCTCAACGGTAGATGGAACGTGAGAAGTCAATTTCTCCTTATATTTTCTGAAAGTGTCTGTTATACCATAATGAAAACAACTATAATAAGCTAAACAGAACCAGTAGTGCATAAGTATCAAATATCAATATATTCTTGATAAAACTTGTTGAACAAAAAGGTCATGGATTAAGCCTAAATGAGATATTTTATAGTATGAATATAATTATTTTATTGGCTACTTTTTTATTTTAAAAAAACATGCAGAAATAAACAAAGCTTAACAACGTGATTTTACCAACTATGGCTAAAATCACAATTCAAGAACATTAAAAAACTCATGGCATTCATTGAACTAAAAAGCCTATTCTGCTGTCATATACATACAAAACTATAATTTATCTATACAATTTTTGTTAATATGTATCCTTAATAACAGAAAAATAGCCTCTACTACTCTTCAACCATTATTTAAAGAAGAGAGGGTATTAAGCGTTTTTATGGAAGACCGCACGCACCGCTTACTAACAAATATTGGTTTAATTAGTTATTTTATGCCAAAATTACATTAAACACATGTGCAGTACACTTAACCATCTAAAAAAGCAAATAAATTTAAAAAATTATTTGCATGGGGATAGAGACCTGCCTCCTCGTTTGTTATAGGCTTCTTGAAATTTCAAATTTTTCCACCAATGAAGTGTCTTCCAGCCATCCACCAGATGTGACAGATGCTGGATCAAGATCAACGACATGCAAACGAAACCTGCCAGTCCGCTGAATAAAATGGAAAACCACAAACTAAATTCGTGAACAATAAAACCATGTTGAGTACATAAAAAACAGTAGAAGCAACAAGGCAGATGTAACAAACGGCTTGCTTCCAAACTCAAAATAACTATCAAAATATGCGACACATTTGAGATGAACAATACACTGAAGAAAAGGACAAACCCATCAAAGGGAGAATAGAATCCAAGCAATTTGGAGTCATGAGGAGGATCGGCGATTTTGCGAGCATCATCATATAGTTCGAGGTGCATTGAAGTGACGGAAGTACCACTTTTTTCCACAGCTTCTCCTTCATTGCCTCCACCGTAAGCTATATGAGGAAGTTATCAAATAAAAACATCATTTTAAATTATCAAAAATAAATAAACAAATTTAGGAAAGTGAAGAAGGGAATGCCTGAAGGGGAAGCGAATATCGGAGTTGAAAGATTTGAGATTAGAATGAGTGACGCGCAAAAGGACAGACTCGTCCACTTGGATTTTCTGCAAGCTTGACGACATTTACCTTGGTGGGCAACACGAGACTGGCAGGTTCTGGATGAAGACGAAAATGAGAGTGGCGCCGAGGATGAGATTTCAATTCAATAGTGAGATGTTTAGTGAGATCTCCTCATCAACACACATCGCTCAATAAACCTTCACCTTAAGGCTTTATCGCTTGAGCTACAAGAGAATTTCGAACCGAAAACGCATCAGAGCAATACAATTCCAATCGGAAAATGCAGAAGAAGAAGGAATTCAAGCTTACTTGGAGCTACTATCGCCGCCGCCGAAATCCTCACGAGTCACGATTTGGTACAATTGTCAATTTCTTTCGTTTCTTCTTGTTCGTTTGTGTTGTTGAGCATGATTTGAACGTTAATTGTGTTTAATTTGGGATAAATTGCAAGTTAGAGTTAGGTGTTCTTGGTGTCTGATTGCCTCATCTGTGAGTTTAGTTTCCCTTTCTCATGAATGTTGAAATAAAATTAAATGGACTGATTGTGTTTATTTGTATTTTTTTATTTTTTATAATCAGGATGCTTGTTGGGCTTGCTAATGGGAATCAAAAAGGTAAGTTGAACTATGTTTTTTTATTAGTAGGTGATATCTCAAGTTTTTACTTGTTAACTAATTGTTGTTTGTTTGTTTGTTTTTAATTGCAAAATTCTAATTTGCAGTTTGAATATTTGTGTGACTATATGCTGACCTAAGTTTGTTGGAGTGTTTGTTGGAGTATGAGTGCATCACATCTAGAAATTTTTCACCCATCTGATAGGTTTTTCCAATATTTTTGAAAAATAAAAAATACTCCAATATTTTTGAAAAATAAAAATACTCTTAAATTGACTTCTAAATTCACTTATAAGTGAATTTATAAGTTAACTTACTAATTTATAAATTCTTCTTGTAGGTAAATTTCAAATTAACTTAAAATTCACTCAATATCTCAAATTTATTAGATTTAATTTATATATATATATATATATATATATATATATATATATATATATATATATATATATATATATATATATATATATATATATATATATATATATATATATATAAAATATTTTGTTTTATTTCATATGATTTCTATTACATATATACACGATTTCAATGCTTAAAAAATAGAAAAATGTGTGCATTAAAGTCTAACTTATATTTGCCTATAATAAAATGAAAATTGTACTTTATTTACGCATTAATCCCATCTTGCACTTTTTGTAAATGACAATTTTACCCTAATTATAATTTAACTATTTTACTATTTGACTTTTACCATTTACTGAAAAGACAAAATTATGATCAGGAAAACACTTGAACACTTCAACAAAATATAGGTATGTAAAAATACAAACGGAACAATTTTAAATGTGTTCTAGATTTCACAATTTCAGACAACACTGCCGAGTGTTCGAATGAATGCCAAATTAATATATAATGAACAACCAAAAGTGTTCGAGAAAAAGACAACAAAAATGAACGGAACATTTTCTAAAAGTGTTCCGGTTTGTAGTATTTCCGAACACACCGGCGGTGTTAAAGTGCTTGTGAACTGAAGACTTTACTGTTATTCGGAATGCAATATATTAAGAGAGAATTAACAACTTAGAGGAGATGTGAAAATGAAATTTTTAAAAATCTCATGCTTTTTATATGAGGTATTTTCATTGAAAATATTACCTTGTAGGGGAGTACAGTTTGAAATGTGGAGTACAAGTGAAATTTTCTAATAAAATTTATTAATACAACTGTTACGGTAGAGTACTCTGTTGCGATAGACTAAAACCGCAATTGCTTGAAAAACAACTGGGTATCGCAGGGGCCGTGGCGGGCGATCCTGACCGCCACGTGCCTCGAGAATATCGGACCACTTTTGGATTATTTCAACCATCACGTCCTCCGAAACTTGAACGGACCGGATTTTAGGCAAATCAGGAAGGAGGAGCCGCGTCTTTCACCCTCGTTTTACCAATCCTTAATCATTAGTGGGCTTGGATCTCCGTTAACAGGATCTTAGCACGAGTATCTTCAGTGCCCCTTCTCTTTAAACTGGACCACCGGTGCATATTGGGCCAAGACACCTTGATCGAATGCGATCATAATTAATATCAATATCAAAATCAAATTTGGTCTATAATAAAAAAACCTAATATTATATATATATATATATATATATATATATATATATATATATATATATAAATTTAATTATTATTATTAAAATAATTTAAATTTAATTTAAAAATTATTAAAAACAAATTTATGACATGAATTTAAAGAATGAATATAATAATTAATTTTTAAAATATAATAGTGAAATGTAATATATCTCATAAGAATCTTTTTAATTATAAAGAGATACAATTGATTTTTACCTTGATTTACTTGATATACATTAATTATATAATATATTTCTAACAATATAATTAAATTGAATTATTATTAATAAAAATAGCATAAATTTTATAATTAAAATTATTAAAGTAAATTTATGTTATGAAATTAAACAATAAATTTAATAATAAATTTTTAATTAAAAGTGAAATATAAATTGTATTTTAATCCTAATAAATTTTAGGATATTTGGCGAATTGTGAAGAAGTTAACTACGAATTCCCCAAACAAGGTAATTAATTTAACTTCAATTCACCTTATTTAAATAAATGGATTATTTCGTAAGTTAACTTACGAATTCCCAAATTAAGAATTATTGATTAACTTACAAAATTGGGGATATTTTTATATTTCACGGTGAAGAAAGAACCTCTAAATGGGAAAGAAATTCCAAGATTTGTGCCTACTTTTGTGGCTAGCCGGTTATTATTTCTCACTAGATTCTACAATCCAACCAGTACATTCTTGGGTAAATTTTATCTTATAGTATTTAATCAATTTGATTCATTAAGAACATGCTTTTTTCCAATGTACTTAATATCAATAATCTAATGCATTTCATCCTTGTGTGAATGATTGGGCTCAAGTCGTATGAGTTGAAGAAATGTGTGAATGTTTCTTCGCGAATCTTGATCTCGATCGTCGTTAACTTGACCTTTATGAATGTTTTGTTTGTTTATTTGATGTGTGAAACTTTAGACATATGTTACGTTGTTTGATTGGATATGTGTTAATGGACTTGTGTTACTTTAATGAATCGCTTGTGTTTTCGTTGAATGAGACTTTCTACTTTTTCATTAATTATTTATAAGTTTGTATTACTTTTTCATTAATCATTCGATCACGATTAACTCAGATCGTGGCATTGCATCACATAAAGAGTCAATCAAACCTAAAAAACCCATAAACCAATATTGACAACTGGCAGTATCAAGTAACTACTTAAGAAATCAGCCATAAGTCCGACTTTTATTTAAACAATCTTCCAAAAGACTCACTTATTTAGGAGTTGAACTTGATAATTTGTTTTACATTGATTAATAGGTTTTCCCGTGAACATAATGATGCCTTATTGTTTATTAATGGACTACTTTTTGTAACACTTCTACGAAATATAATTGGTT
>CM038794.1:41983735-42052431 GCA_021764765.1 Vicia sativa | reverse complement strand
AAATTTCATCAGATTTTCTAAAGACTTATATTAACTTCAAATTTCATCTGATTTTCTTAAGACTTGTATTCACTTCAAATTTCAACAGATTTTCTGAAGACATATATCCACTTAAAATTTCATCAGATTTTCTAAAGACTTGTAATTACTTTAATTTTAACCAGATTTTCTGAAGACTCATATTCACTTAAAATTTCATCTAATTTTCTAAAGAATTATATTCACTTCAAGTTTCACCAGATTTTTTGATGACTTATATTCACTTCAAATTTCATTAGATTAGATGAAGACTTATATTCACTTAAAATTTCATCAGATTTTCTGAAGACTTATATTCACTTATAATTTCATTAGATTTTCTGAAGACTTGAATTCACTTAAACTTTAACCAGCTTTTCTGAAGACTTATATTCACTTTAAATTGTATCTAATTATCTGAAGACTTATATTCACTTCAAGTTTCACCAGATTTAGAAGACTATATTCACTTCAAATTTACCGCATTTTCTCTCACGAGTTATATTCACTTCAAATTTTCATGATCTTCCAAGACTTATATTCACTTCAAATTTCATCAGATTTTCCGAAGACTTATATTCACTTCATATGTCATCGGATTTTCTAAGGACATATATTCACTTCAAATTTCAACAGATTTTCTGTAGACATATATTCACTTAAAATTTTAACCATATTTTTTGAAGACTTGTATTCACTTCAAATTTCATCTAATTATCTGAAGACTTGTATTCACTTCAAGTTTCACTAGATTTTCTGAAGACTTATATTCACTTCAAATTTCATCGTATTTTCTGAAGAGTTATATTCACTTCAAATTTCATCACATATTTTAAGACTTATATTCACTTCAAATTTCATCAGATTTTTTGAAGACTTGTACTCACTTCAATTTTAACAAAATTTTCTGAAGACTTATATTCACTTTAAATTTCATATAAGTTCTTAACACTTAAATTCACTTCAA
The DNA here is from genome assembly GCA_021764765.1 of Vicia sativa. Lineage (NCBI taxonomy): Eukaryota > Viridiplantae > Streptophyta > Magnoliopsida > Fabales > Fabaceae > Vicia > Vicia sativa. The sequence goes on along the minus strand of CM038794.1, from coordinate 42,051,446 downwards.
GTTTCACCAGATTATCTGAAGACTTATATTAACTTCAAATTTCATCAGATTTTCTGAAGACTTATATTCACTTCAAATTTCATCAGATTTTCTAAAGACTTATATTCACTTCAAATTTCATCTGATTTTATGAAGACTTGTATTCACTTAAATTTTACCCAAATTTTCTGAAGACTTATATGCACTTCAATTTTCATCTAATTTTCTGAAGACTTATATTCACTTCAAGTTTCACCGGATTTTCTGAAGACTTATATTCACATCAAATTTCATCAGATTTTCTGGAGAATTATATTCACTTCAAATTTTATCAGATTTTCTAAAGACTTGTATTCACTTCAATTTTAACCAGATTTTCTGAAGACTTAGATTAACTGCAAATTTCATAAGATTTTCAAGACCATTCACTCCAAATTTCATCGCATTTTCAAGACTTATATATACTTCAAATTTTATCGATTTTCAAGACTTATATTCACTCAAATTTCACCATTTTCCAGACTTATATTCACTTCAAATTTCACGATTTTCCAAGACTTATATTCACTTAAAGTTTCACTGTGTTTTTGAAGAACATATATTCACTCAAATTTCAATTATTTTCAAGACTTGTATTCACTCAATATTAACCAATTTTCAAGACTTATATTCACTACAAATTTCATCCATTTCCCGAATTATATTCACTCTGTGTTTCACTAAATCAAGACTATATTCACTTCAAATTTCATCGATTTTCTGAAGACTTATATTCACTTCAAATTTCATCAGATTTTCTGAAGACTTGCATTCACTTCAATTTTAACCAGATTTACTAAAGATATATATTCACTTCAAATTTCATCTAATTTCTGAAGACTTATATTCACTTCAAATGTCATCAGATTTTCTAAAGACATATATTCACTTCAAATTTCAACAGATTTTATGAAGACATATATTCACTTAAAATTTCATCACATTTTCTGAAGACTTGTAATTACTTCAATTTTAACAAGATTTTCTGAAGACTTATTTCACTTAAAATATCACCGATTTTGAATTACTTATATTCACCCAATTCCTCAACCATGATTTTCTGAAGATTTATATTCACTTCAAATTTCATCAGATTTTCCGAAGACTTGTATTCACCTAAAATTTCATCATATTTTCTGAAGACTTATATTCACTTCAAATTTCATCATATTTTCTGAAGACTTATATTCCCTCCAAATTTCATCAGATATTTTAAGACTTATATTCACTTCAAATTTCAACAGATTTTCTAAAGACTTTTATTCACTTCAATTTTAACCAGATTTTCTGAAGACTTATATTCACTTTAAATTTCATATAATTTCTTAAGACTTATATTCACTTCAAGTTTCACCAGATTTTCTGAAGACTTATATTCACTACAAATTTGTCGATTTTCCTAAGACTTATATTCACTTCAAATTTCACCGATTTTCAAAGACTTATACCACCTCAAATTTCATCCGATTTTCTAAATACTTGTATTCACCTAATTTAAACTTATTTTCCAAGACTTATATGCACTTCAAATTTCATCTAATTTTGAAGACTTATATTCAATTCAAGTTTCACCTGATTTTCAAGACTTATATTCACTTCAAATTTCACTCGATTTTCTCAAGAATTATATTCACTTCAAATTTCAATGATTCTAAAGACTCTGTGTCACTTCAATTTTAACCGGATTTTTGAAGACTTAGATTAACCATAAATTTCATTAGATTTTCTAAAGACTTATATTCACTTCAAATTTCACCCATTTTCTTAAAACTTATATTTACTCAAATTTTACCCATTTTTTGAAGACTTGTATTCACTCAATTTTCACCCCATTTCTATAGACTTATATTCACTCAAATCTCAACGATTTTGGAAGACCAGATTCACTCAAGTTTCACAAGAACTCCAAGACTTATATTCATCAAATTTCATCTGATTTTCCGATGACTTGTATTCACCAATACAATGATTTTGTGAAGACTTATATTCACTCCAAATTTCATCCAATCAAGACTTATATTCACTTCATGTTCTCAAGATTTTCCCAAGACCTATATCACTTCAAATTTCACCCATTTTCCCAAGACCACTCTAACTCAATTTATTTCCCACACACATTAACTTTAAATTTCACCGATTTTTGAAGACTTGTAATCACTCAATTTAACCAGATCAAGACTTATATTCACTAATATTTCACCCATTTTCCCAAGACTTTATTCACTTAAACTTTAACTCTGATTTTCAAGACCTATTCACTCAAATTGTATTCAATTATCCAAGACTTATTTCACTCAAGTTTCACCGCATTTTCTCAAGACTTATATTCACTCAAATTTCATCCGATTTTCCGATGAGTTATATTCACTCAATTCCACGATTTTCAAGACATATATTCACCAAATTCTTAACGACTCAAGACTTATATTCACTTCATATGTCATCATATTCTAAAGACATATATTCACTTGATTTCAATAGATTTCTATAGACATATATTCACTTAAAATTTCACTGACCAAGACTTAGAATTACTCAATTTTAACGATATTTTCGAGACTTATATCACTCCAAATTTCTCTCCATTTCAAGACTTATACTCACTTCATGTTTCACTAGATTTTCTCAAGACTTATATTCACTTCAAATTTCATCGATTTTTCTCAAGACTTATATTCACTTCGAATTTCACTCGATTTTTCAAGACATATTGTTTAAATTTCATGATTAAGACTTGTAATTACTTCAATTTTAACCAGATTTTCTGAAGACTTATATTCACTAATAATTTCATCAGATTTTCGGAAGACTTGTATTCACTTAAATTTTAATCGATTTTCTCAAGACTTATATTCACCTCAAATTGTATCTAATTATCCTAAGACTTATATTCATCAAGTTTCACCGCATTTTTCTCAAGACTTATATTCACTTCAAATTTCACGCATTTTCCGATGAGTTATATTCATCAAATTTCATCAGATTTTGAAGACATATATTCACTTCAAATTTCACCGATTTTCAAGACTTATATTCACTCATATGCCCATTTTTCAAAGACATATATTCACTTCAAATTTCAACAGATTTTCTATAGACATATATTCACTTAAAATTTCATCAGATTTTCTGAAGACTTGTAATTACTTCAATTTTAACCATATTTTTTGAAGACTTATATTCACTTCAAATTTCATCTAATTATCTGAAGACTTATATTCACTTCAAGTTTCAGCAGATTTTCTGAAGACTTATATTCACTTCAAATTTCATCATATTTTCTGAAGAGTTATATTCACTTCAAATTTCATCAGATATTTTAAGACTTATATTCACTTCAAATTCAACAGATTTTCTGAAGACTTCTATTCACTTCAATTTTAACCAAATTTTCTGAAGACTTATATTCACTTCAAATTGTATCTAATTATCTGAAGACTTATATTCACTTCAAGTTTAACCAGATTTTCTGAAGACTTATATTCACTTCAAATTTTGTTTCTGAAGACTTATATTCACTTCAAATTTCATCAGATTTTCTGAAGACTTATATTCACTTCAAATTTCATCTCGATTCAAGACTTGTTGTAACATCGCTTTTAATTAATATTATATTATATTAATATTTTCAATTACCGATCATTTATCTTATGAATGAATATCTTCATATTAATTAATACATCTATTAATTTATCTCAAGCACGTTGTGTTCACTCCGTGTTTTATTCCGCTGGTTCGGTAAAATATTATTCGGATCCGATATTTAATTTCCTAATTATTTTAATTGATTGAATTAATAATATTGGTAGATATTTTGTGTGTTAATTTATAAGAATAAATTAGGAGTGTGAGGAATATTTGGGAAAAGTCGGTTTACACCTTAGTTTACTAGTAAGTTATCATAAACCACTTTTCCTCATTTTTTCCATCCAAACACTTTCCTTATTTTCCTCCATTCAACATACCAAAGCCAAACAAGTGCAAGAGAGGAAGCTAAAAAGTAACATTATAAAACCTTCCTTTGCTTTCTTTCCTTTTCAAACAATAAAACCAAAATAGAAACTTGAGAGGAAAGTGAGGGTTTTGGGAAGAAGGAGAAGAAGAGGAGCAAAGAGGAACTGATGGTGGAGATGTTGATCATCATGAATCATCAAAGCTTCCATGGTAAGGGTTTGATTCTCCATCTCATATTGATTAGGTTTGATGTTTATATTTTGAATTTGGGGAAAAAAGAGAGTTGATTTATGGGGTTTGTTTAATTGTTGAAATGTTTAGAGGAGTTGAAATTGGTGTAGAGATTATGAGGTTTTATTAGTAGTAGTAGTAATGAAATAGGAATGAAATGGAAAGAAAAACATATTTAGTATAATGGAAAACAAGAAAATGAAAATGAAAGAAAATCGAGTATCACTGTCATGCAAGAAAATGAGATGATGTATAGTGAAGGAGGCTTCACCCCATCTTTGAGGCGACCACCCCACCTCTAAGGTCCACCTCCACCTTTGGGGCTGACTGGACGTCCCTGTGGCTTGAGGGGAAACGTCAGGTTTTTTCCAGCTCATTGCTTGCATGAATTTTCTGCTTTCCGATAACTTTCTTCTCGCATAATTTTGTTTCTGCTTTACCTTCCTCAATTTCTTATATTACTAGGTATTAATAAAATATAATTAGTATAAGTTAGCCGATTAAATTTAGAACCCGATTATGTTCCATTTTCCAATTTTAGAATTGACGATCGGAGCAAGTTGTCTTAATTCAACAAAATTGACGTGTTAGCTAAGTTTGACGGTAGAACGTAGTGGTGAGGTTAGTTTTAGAAATTACAAGTTTACGAAGCGACCGAAATAGGCCAATTTACGGTAAATTGAACCTGATTGTGTTTTAGTGGATTTAAGCACGATGACAATCCGATTTTACCGTCGAATATTATGATTAATACCAGTTGTTAGGGAATGGCTTTGACGATTATAGGTGTTTACTATTTCCCTTCCAATTTAGTGAATTAATTATAATTATATGTGAATAACGAAGATTTGCGACGGTATTTATTAATGAATACTTGTTGATATGCAATGCGATGATATATGTTTTGTACATGATGATGTGATGATTAAATTGATGTTGTTAATATATGCTTCCAATTTGTGAATGCATGACTTTTGGTGAATTTATTAGTGATGTTTGCATAATGCAATTATGATGCGATGATATATTTATCTTGTTTTGGATAAATTATATGGCGTGGGCTTTATGCCAATTTGATGAGTGATGATGATGTTTTGTGGTGTTGTTTTATTGTTGAGTCACATACATTTCATAAGCAAAGAGGGATTTTATGCCAAGCAATGATGGCTTTTATGCCAAGCGATGATGGCATTTATGCCGAGCGAAGATCGCCTTTATGTCAAGTGTCCCTAATTACTTGACAAAGCGATGGATACCACATGCATAACATAGTCGTGTCTCATTGAGTCTGTTATATTTATGTTCGTTGTTTTGGTTTTGTTGATTGATGGATGATATTGAATCATGATGATATATGATATGATGATGTTGTGAAGATAGGCTTTATGCCAAAAGTTTAAGATGGGCTTTATGCCAAAAGTCCAAGATGGCTTTACCAATTGTGATGTTTTGTTTGTGTCTTATATTATTAGCATTATTTAATGATGTTGGTTTTGTTTAAGACCGCCGTGTTAATTAGTGATGTATTAGTCGTGACCATTTTGTGGTGATGGAAGTTTTGTTTGTTGTGACGCTTATGCCGATGAGGTTATGGTGATAAAGTGTAGATTATACACAACAGATGACTAGTGTGCAAGTGAGTTTTGATTATGTGTTGAATTACACTCATTAATCATAACCCTTATAATTCCTATATATATATATATATATATTTTACCATGCCTTAATTATATGTTTTGGAGTATCTCACCCTTACTTGTTCTCACGTTACCTTTATATTGATAACGTGTGCATGAAGACGAGATTATAGTCGCTATTAGTTGAAATGTCATCTCGACACACGCAATACTGGGGAATATTTATGTCGTCCTGTTGTTGTTCTTTTGTTGTTTCCCTTATGTATAGGAATCATACTTTATGAAAATATGATTTATTAAGGAAGTTTATAAAGAAGATGTTTTGATGTTTATGAATCAATTCTATGTTTTCCAACAATGCTATGTATCTGAGATTTATACTTTAAAGCAAATTGTTTAAAGTGATTTGGTTTGATGATGTGACGCCTCAGTATTTAATTTATGAAATTTTAAATTTCTCTGATTTTTACATATAAAGCCTTGGGTAAATTTGGGGTGTTACACTTGTATTCACTTCAATTTTAACCACATTTTCTGAAGACTTATATGCACTTCAATTTTAATCTAATATTCTGAAGACTTATATTCACTTCAAGTTTCACCAGATTTTCTGAAGACTTATATATTCACTTCAAATTTCATCAGATTTTCTGAAGAATTATATTCACTTCAAATTTCATCAGATTTTCTGAAGACTTGTATTCACTTCAATTTTAACAAGATTTTCGGTAGACTTATATTCACTTCAAATTTCATCAGATTTTCTAAAGACTTATATTCACTTAAAGTTTCACCAGATTTTCTGAAGACTTATATTCACTTCAAATTTCATCCGATTTTCCGAAGACTTGTATTCACTTCAATATTAACCAGATTTTCTGAAGACTTATATTCACTTCAAATTTCATCTAATTTTTGAAGACTTATATTCACTTCAAGTTTCACTAGATTTTCTGGAGACCTATATTCACTTCAAATTTCATCAGATTTTCTGAAGACTTATATTCACTTCAAATTTCATCAGATTTTCTGAAGACTTGTATTCACCTCAATTTTAACCAGATTTTCTAAAGACTTATATTCACTTCCAATTTCATCTAATTTCTGAAGACTTATATTCACTTCAAATGTCATCAGATTTTCTAAAGACATATATTCACTTGAAATTTCAACAGATTTTTTAAAGACATATATTCACTTAAAATTTCATCAGATTTTCTGAAGACTTGTAATTACTTAAATTTTAACCAGATTTTCTGAAGACTTATTTTCACTTAAAATTTCATCTAATTTTCTAGAGAATTATATTCAATTCAAGTTTCACCAGATTTTCTGAAGACTTAAATTCACTTAAAATTTAATCAGATCTTTTGAAGACTTATATTCACTTCAAATTTCATCAGATTTTCTGAAGACTTATATTCACTTCAAATTTCATCAGATTTTCCGAAGACTTATATTCACTTCAAATTTCATTAGATTTTCTGAAGACTTATATTCACTTCAAATTTCATCATATTTTCTGAAGAGTTATATTCACTCTAAATTTCATCATATATTTTAAGACTTATATTCACTTCAAATTTCAACAGATTTTCTGAAGACTTCTATTCACTTCAATTTTATTCAGATTTTCTGAAGACTTATATTCACTTTAAATTTCATATAATTTCTTAAGACTTATATTCACTTCAAGTTTCACCAGATTTTCTGAAGACTTATATTCATTTCAAATTTTGTCAGATTTTCTGAAGACTTATATTCACTTCAAATTTCATCAGATTTTCTAAAGACTTATATTCACTTCAAATTTCATCTGATTTTCTGAAGACTTGTATTAACTTCAATTTTAACAAGATTTTCTGAAGACTTATATGCACTTCAAATTTCATCTAATTTTCTGAAGACTTATATTCACTTCAAGTTTCACCATTTTTCAAGACTTATATTCACTCAAATTTCACGATTTTCTCAAGAATTATATTCAATTCAAATTTCATCGATTTTCCAAGACTTGTATTCACTTCAATTTTAACCCATTTTCCAAGACTTAGATTAACCAAATTTCATCATATTTCTCAAGACTTATATTCACCAAATTTCAGATTTTCCAAGACTTATAAATACTTCAAATTTTATCAGATTTTTTGAAGACTTGTTGTATTCACTTCAATTTTCACCAGATTTTCTATAGACTTATATTCACTTCAAATTTCATCAGATTTTCTGAAGACTTGTATTCACTTAAAGTTTCACCAGATTTTCTGAACACTTATATTCACTTCAAATTTCATCAGATTTTCTGAAGACTTGTATTCACTTCAATATTAACCAGATTTTCTGAAGACTTATATTCACTTCAAATTTCATCGAATTTCTGAAGACTTATATTCACTTCAAATTTCACCAGATTTTCTGAAGACTTATATTTGTAACACCCCAATATTACCCAAAGTTTAATATGCAAAAATCAGAATAAATTTAAAAATTTCATAAGTTAAATACTGAGGCATCACACCTTCAAAAATAACTCACTTTAAAGAATTTGCTTTAAAGTATAAATCTCGGATACATAGCATCGCCCGAAGACATAAATTGATTCAACACATCAAAACATCTTCTTTAATAAACGTCCTTTATAAATCATATTTTCACAAAGTATGATTCTTATATACAAAAGGAAGAACAACAAAAGAACAACAACAAGACAACATCAATATTCCCCCGAGTGCTACGTATCAGAGTGACACCGACTCAACTAATAGCAGCTATAATCTCCGTCTTGATAACCTGCACGTTACCAATATAAAGGTAACGACGAAATAAGTAATGGGTGAGATACTCCAAAACATATTATTAAAGGCATGATAAATATATATATAGTTTTGGAATATAAATGTTATAAATTAGTAAGTGCATTCCAACACCTATCTAAATCTCACTTACTTTGATTGCCATTCTAAGTGTATAATCTACACTTAATCGCCTTAACCTCATTGGCATAAATCATCACAACAATACATAAACATCCGTCACCACGAAATCGTCACAAGCTAATACATCACTACTTAACACGGCAATCTTAAACAACAACATCAACAAACAACATTAAATAATGCTAATAACATAAACAAATCATCAAAATTTGGCTAAAGCCCATCGTCGCTTTTGGCATAAAAGCCTATCGTCACAAACATCATCACATCATATTTGCATTAAGCATTTCATCCAAATTAAATCGTCACAAGTTCATCATTTATATTCATCGCCTAGTTATCATGAAATTATCAAGTTATATTCATTTCATGTTTATCATAAAGATCCTCACCAAACAAAACATCATATAGCATCGCAATTTAACATCGTCAATTTAATTAAAACCCAACGCCAAAAAATCAAACATAAACGAATCCATGAGACACACTAATGTATGTGGTACCGTTGCTTTTGTCCATAAATAGGAACACTTGGCATAAAAGCATTGCTATATAAAAGCCGTTGGCATAAAAGCCCATCGCCGCCAATGCAATGTATGTGACTCACAATAAACAACACAACCAAAAACATCATCACGCCATCAAAATTGGCATAAAGCCCACATCGCCATAATTCATCGAAAACAAGATAAATATATATATCATCGCCTCATATTTGCATTATGCAAAATATCACCAATAATTCATTATCATCAAAATCATGCATTCACAAATCGGAAGCATTTATTAACAACATCAATATAATCGTCACATCATCATGTATAAAGACATATATTAGTGCATCGCAAATCATCAAGTATACATTAATTGATACGTCGTTCACTAAATTCTAAATACGGAAAAATAGTCAAACACCTATCATCGTCACAAAAGCCATCCCTAATAACCGGCAATACTCCTAATCGTCAACATCGCAACCGGATTGTCCATACGTATCTTAAATCAACTAAACGAAATTCGATTCAATTAAACCGTAATTAAGCTTATTTCGGGTCATCTCGTAAAAACTCGTAATTTCTAAAAACTAACCTCACCACTATGTTCAACACGTCGAACTTAGCTAACACGTCAATTTTTGTTGAATTCGGAGCAACTTGTCGTCAAATTTACCTAATCGAAAATCCAACAACCGGTTTCAAAGAAGCAAAATTCAAAATTTTGGAGGCTACAGATGCATCGACACGGGCCCCCGTGTGCATCAACACGGCCCGTGTTGAAAAGCCATCAGAACGTGCAAAAATGCCCAAGACAATGCATCAACACGCACTGTGGATCAACACGCCCGTGTTGATTGTCCGTCAACAACTCTTCCTCTACAATAGGTCAACACCGCTGTGTGAATCAACACGGCCCGTGTTGATCACCCGTGAAAACTCCATTTTTAACATTCCCAACCTCACTTTTACCATTCCCATTGATTCTAATCATCATCAACCACATAATCTCTACACCTAATTCAACTTTTCTAATCTATTTCAATCAAACAATTAAACACACAACCCATAAATCAACCTAACAATTTTTCCCCCAAATCCAAAACATAAACATCAAAACCTAACAATATGAGATGGAGAATCAAACCCCTTACATCTAGTTTGGATGATCCATGATGATTCTACAAAGCTCAACCTCAAGCTTCCTCTCTTGCTCTCTTGCTCTTCTTCTTCTTCTTCTTCTTCTTCTTCTTTCCAAAACCCTCTCTTTCTCTCTAAGACCAAGTTTGGTTTTATGTGAGGAAAAATGGAAAGAAAAGGAAGGGAAAAGGGCTTTTATAACTTACTAGCTTCCAAGTTCTATGTTTGGTTTTGGTATTTTGAATGGAAGGAAAATGAGGAGAAATGGTTTATAATATGTTCCTTACTAGCAACAAGGGTGAAAACCCAATTCCCATCAATTAATCCTCACACCCCCAACTATTCTTATAAATTAACACACTAAAAATATATACCAATATTATTAATTTAATCAATTAAATCAATTTCGGGTTATCAAATATCGGATCCGAATAATATTTTTCCGAATCGAAATCGCAAATTAATATGTATAAAGATTAATATATAATTATATAGATATCAATCGGTAACTCGAAAATATTAATATTAATAAAAACATCTAATTTTATAAAGAATAATATTCACTTCAAGTTTCGCAAGATTTTCTGAAGACTTATATTCACTTAAAAATTCATCAGATTTTCTAAAGACTTATATTCACTTCAAATTTCACTAAATTTTCCGAAGACTTATATTCACTTCAAATTTCATCAGATTTTCCGAAGACTTCCATTCACTTCAAATTTCACCAGATTTTCAGAAGACTTATATTCACTTCAAATTTCATCAGATTTTTTGAAGACTTCTATTCACTTAAACTTTAACCAGATTTTCTGAAGACTTATATTCAATTCAAATTTCATCTAATTATCTGAAGACTTATATTCACTTCAAGTTTCACCAGATTTTCCGAAGACTTATATTCACTTCAAAATTTCATCAGATTTTCTTAAGAGTTATATTCACTTAAAATTTCATCAGATTTTCCGAAGACTTATATTCACTTCAAATTTCATCAGATTTTTTGAAGATTTGTATTCACTTCAATTTTAACCAGATTTCCCGAAAACTTATATTCACTTCAAATTTCATCTAATTCCTGAACCCTTATATTCACTTCAAATGTCATCAGATTTTCTAAAGACTTATATTCACTTCAAATTTCAACAGATTTTCTGAAGACATATATTCACTTCAAATTTCATCAGATTTTTTGAAGACTAGTATTCATTTAAACTTTAACCAGATTTTCTGAAGACTTATATTCACTTCAAATTTCATCTAATTATCTGAAGACTTATATTCACTTCAAGTTTCACCAGATTTTCTGAAGACTTATATTCACTTCAAATTTAATCTGATTTTCTGAAGAGATATATTCACTTCAAATTTGATCAGATTTTCTGAAGACTTATATTCACTTCAAATTTCATCAGATTTTTTGAAGAATTGTATTCACTTCAATTTTAACCAGAATTTCTGAAGACTTATATACACTTCAAATTTCATCAGATTTTCTGAAGACTTAGATTCACTTTAAATTTCATCAGATTTTCCGAAGACTTATATTCACATTCATCGATTTTTGAAGACTTATATTCACTTCAAATTTCATCGATTTTCAAGACTTATATTCACTTCAAATTTCATCGATTCTCAAGAATAGTATTCACTTAAACTTTAACCAGATTTTCAAGACTTATATTCACTTCAAATTTCATCTAATTATCTCAAGACTTATATTCACTTCAAGTTTCACCTTTTTCAAGACTTATATTCACTTCAAATTTCATCAGATTTTCTGAACACTTATATTCACTTCAAATTTCATCAGATTTTCTGAAGACTTATATTCAGTTCAAATTTCATGAGATTTTCTGAAGACTTATATTCACTTCAAATTTCATCATATTTTCTGAAGACTTATATTCACTTCAAATTTCATCATATTTTCTGAAGACTTATATTCACTTCAAATTTCATCTAATTCCTGAAGACTTGTATTCGCTTAAACTTTAACCAGATTTTCTGAAGACTTATATTCACTTCAAATGTCATCTAATTTTTTGAAGACTTATATTCACTTCAAGTTTCACTAGATTTTTTGAAGACTTATATTCACTTCAAATTTCATCAGATTTTCTGAGTGTAACACCCCAATTCTACCCAAAGTTTTATATGCAATAATCAGAGTAATTTTAAATTAAATATTGAGGCGTTACACCATCAAAAACAACTCACTTTAAAACAGTTTACTTTAAAGTATAAATTTCGGATACATATCATCGCAGGAAAACATAAATTGATTCATAGAAATCAAAACATCTCCTTTATTAAACTTCCTCATCAAAATCATATTTTTATGAATTATGGTTCTTATTTGCAAAAGGAATAATAATAACACAACAACAACAAGACGACATAAACATTTCCCCCCGAGTGCTACGTATCAGAGTGATACCGACTCGACTAGCAGCAGCTATAGACTCCGTCTTCATAACCTACACGTTACCAATATATATGTAACGGCGAAACAAGTAAAGGGTGAGATACTCCAAAACATATAATTAAGGCATGATAAAATATATATATATATATAAATCTATATATAGCTTAATCATAAAGGTTATAGATTAATGTAATTCCCACATAATCAAAACTCACTTACTTTACTCGTCATCCTAATGTATAATCTACACTTTATCACCATAGCCTCACCAAAAGCAAACATCAACACATAACCCTCCGTCACCACGAATCGTCACAAACTAATACATCGATTCAATAATCTTAAACATCAACATCAACAACAACATTAAATAATAAATAAATACAAACAAATCATCACAAATCATTAAATCTTCGCTTTATAAAGCCCATCTCCACCATCACAAATATCTTCAAATATATCATCGCAACCAATACAACTCCAAAAACCACTCAAATATCGACTATGATATGCATGTGGTACCCATCATTGTCCAGGACAATAAAGCCGACTGATAAAAGCCATCATACATAAAAGCCCTCTTCACTTATGAAATGTATGTGACTAAAACATTACCACACAAAACAACATCTTCGCTCATCAAACCAATTTTATCCAAAACAAGATAAATATATCATCGCATTATAATTGCATTGAGCAAACATCGCTAATAAATTCACCAAAAGTCATATTCACAAATCGGAAGCATATATTACAACATCATCATCATCACAACATATGTTAAAACATAAATACAGAATCTTAAATGCCGTTTATTCACACCGCATCATTATTAATTAATTCACTAAATTCCGAAAACGGGAAAATAGTCAAACACCTATGATCGTCACGAAAACCATTCCTAACAACCGGTATCTGAAGACTTATATTCACTTCAAGTTTCACTAGATTTTCTAAAGACTTATATTCACTTCAAATTTAATCAGATTTTCTGTAGACATATATTCACTTTAAATTTCATCAGATTTTCTGAAGACTTATATTCACTTCAAATTTCATCAGATTTTTTGAAGAATTGTATTCAATTCAATTTTAACCAGATTTTCTGAAGCCTTATATTCACTTCAAATTTCATCTAATTCCTGAAGACTTATATTCACTTCAAATGTCATCAGATTTTCTAAAGACTTATAATCACTTCAAATTTCAACAGATTTTCTGAAGACATATATTCACTTCAAATTTCACCAGATTTTCTGAAGACTTATATTCATTTCAAATTTCATCAGATTTTCTAAAGACTTATATTCCTTCAAAATTCATCAGATTTTCTGAAGACTTATATTCACTTCAAATTTCATCTAATTTTCTGAATACCTGAATTCACTTCAACTTTAACCAGATTTTCTGAAGATTTATATTCACTTCAAATTTCATCTGATTTTCTGAATACTTGTATTCACTTAAATTTTAACCAGATTTTTTGAAGACTTATATTCACTTCAAATTTCATCTAATTTTCTGAAGACTTATATTCAATTCAAGTTTCACTAGATTTTCTGAAAACTTATATACACTTCAAGTTTCACCAGATTTTCTAAAGACTTATATTCACTTCAAATTTCATCAAATTTTCTGAAAACTTATATTCACTTCAAATTTTATCAGATTTTCTGAAGACTTATATTCACTTCAAATTTCATCTGATTTTCTGAAGACTTGTATTCACTTCAATTATAACCAGATTTTCTGAAGACTTATATTCACTTCAAATTTCATCTAATTTCTTAAGACTTATATTCACTTCAAGTTTCACCAGATTTTCTGAAGACTTATATTCACTTCAAATTTCATCAGATTTTCTAAAGACTTATATTCACTTCAAATTTCATCAGATTTTCTGAAGACTTGTATTCACTTCAATTTTAACCAGATTTTTTGAAGACTTATATTAACTTCAAATTTCATCTAATTCTTAAGTCTTATATTCACATCAAGTTTCACCAGATTTTCTGAAGACTTATATTCACTTGAAATTTAATCAGATTTTCGGAAGAGATATATGAAACAACCGGCTGAACATCATCCGATAACTATATCAATGAAGTCGCCATCGAACGTTTTTTATCTCACAAAAGGAGAAAGGTGAACGATCGCGAAACCTAAAAGGATAAGGCACGGTCTTGCGACCGAGAGATAGGTAAGGGAATCTATTACGCGAAGGGAAGGTATTAGCACCCCACGCGCCCGTAGTACTCTACGGTATCCACTTCTACTTTCTGTCTAATGGGTGTGTTTAAATTTATTTATCGCTTAATTGCTACATCTGTATGCTAAAGGGAATGCATGTAAAGAAAGAAAATAAAGAAAACACGGGAAAAGAAGGAAGTATTTACAAAGTTCCTTCGACGAGCCCGTGACAAGATGCCTACGATTCCCTGCAATGGGAGCAGTACCGTAGTTCGCTCACATGTTTTGATGGGTTATGTGTTTTAATAATGAAAATAATTTAAAACAAAAGAAACCCGTAGGCAAAAAGGTTTGCATTTGGTTGGTTGTTTTTACCTTGAAAAAGGAGTTTGAACCATTATTAAGTGTTTTAATTTGCAAAAGGAAAAAGAAAACAATTTTTTTGTTTTATTAAATGCATGAATGCAAAAGAAACTGTAAAACAAATAAGGGAAACTATCTAATGCTATCCCTAATGTCATCATGCATGGATTACATCCTAAGGTCTAACTCGAATCACTAACTAAGGTAGAGTCGAGAGAATCCTAAAGGAACATGCAAAGGTTTACCACCTAGATCTATGTCTATCTCGAATCACCGCTAGAATGGAGTCAAGATGACAACAGGAGGGAAAATGTTTACAACCTAAGTCTATGTCCATCTCGAATCACTAACTAAAGTAGAGTCAAGACGCAAAAGGGATGAAGCAAACAAGTGCTTTGACAGAAGCACACAAACAATGCAATGCGAAAACAAATGGCACACAAGCGCAGGAAAAGGAGGAAGTCCCATAGCCTCGACAGTAACGAGCATACCGTGAGTCAACCAGGAGCCGACACATCCAATTCCTGTTGAGGAGCAAATGATGCGAGTTCTGCAATAAATGCGAACCCAAGAAAGCGGAGAGTCGATAGGGAACCTTGCCACTTTTATTGACTCGATAAAGAAAGCAACACGATTCGCAAAGGAGTCGACACGGACTAGAACTCAGGGGTTCACATCGACCCTACCTTCCGCCCATATCAATGACTCGATGACAGAAATATAAAAGCGGACTTCGCTTAGTGGTACCACGTCAGGTCCTAACCACTCTGACCTATGCAAGCACAAATGTAAACACTTATCGAAAATTACCCCTATGCGATGGAGGATTTAAACAAACCAAACACAATTAGCAAACAGAATTGCCCAAACGGGTCTTTAAATAAACCGAGGGTTCCTGAACATGCTCCAACCACGGAAGCCCCTTCATGCATCTCTATTCCTACTTCTCATGGCAAAAGAAAGTCAGAAGCCCTACTTCTCATGATATCTAGGAAAGCGTAAGAGAATGCAATAAAGTAAAATAAATACCCGACGGATATTAAACCAAGAGCACGCAAGTAGAAATACTCCGAAAACTTCGAGTAAACTTCCATCAACAAAGCAATGATAAGAAACAGCTCGATCAATATAATCCACAAGGTGATATCGTGCAACATGTGCATGTAGCAAGCAAGTCCTCATAACAATCAAAACACCTGCACAAAGGTACATATCCGCACAAAACAATGTAATACGTGTTTCTGAAATATGAGAAACACAAAGCAAAATGCGTTTAAAACGCAAACAGAACCACAAGAGAAGTGGTAACCACATGAGAAGTGGTAGGTTAGTGTACCAAGATTAGGTACCTAACCAAAATATCCTCAATGTACCTTGCACAAGTCAACAAACATGTCAAAAATAACAAGGAAGCGGAAATATAATTGCATATTCACATCACATGTCAAAATATGATTCAAAGGTGAAGAAGTGGAATGTAAATGTGTATAGCAACATAAGAATGGAAAATCGGGCAGCAACACACACATAATGCAAAACAACTCATGAACAATATCAAATCGAGCTAAGTCCATTACAATAGTTCTCAAATGCAATTATATTAGTTCTACCATGAGATGCTAATTATATGACTCAATTAAGGGTTCTAAACCAAAGCGCCAACTATCTAAACATGCCAACATATTAGTCAAGAGATTAGTTGAGGGTTAGAACAATTATTAGACATTATATACAAAGAAAATCAACACCACAAGTGCATGTGTGCGTAGTGTACAAAAAGGTTCGCTCCGACACCTTTCGAGTCCAAAAATCACCATTAAGGATAAATATGAAAAGTGAACCAAAACACAAGGCACAAGCTAATGAAAACAATGAAAATAATTTATCAAAAATATCGGAAGCTATGCACACGCGCACGGTCTCAAAAACGCGGACGGTTCGATCAAATCTCGTTCAAAAATACAATTTTCGCACAAAAGTCAGCAGCTCCCAGAATTGACCGAAACATGTCCAAATCCAGAAACCGTTCGCGTGGTGAGCTTCAGATGGCTCGAGAAACATGATTTACATTAAGAAAAGTCGAAAAAACTCATTACGGATCAAAAGTTAGAGCCAAAACAAATATTATGTCCAACTTTATCAATTTTCAAAGTGTCATGTTATTTTCCACCAAACTCAAATAAACTTGTTTCCAATGTGTTTTAGTGGTATTTAGATGAATAAAAATGCAAGTGTATGTGATGTCATGTGCAAGTGATACATACTCAATGTAAATACTACCTAAATGCTATGCAAACATGTAAGAATGTTGAGAGGAATTAGATGTTCAACGTGTCAAAGTGTTGTGAAAAGTGAAATTTCAACATATTTTCATGTCATCAAAGTTGAACAACACCACATCAAATTAATTCAACTATCCTACATGCAAATGCATGGATATGCAAAGATGCAATTTATGTCACAATGTATGAAAATTCAAGTGTGTGTATGTGAGTTGTGTGCAATGTATAGGTGTAGTGCAAGTGTACCTAAAAACTAGGTGTTAGTTCCTACATTTCAACATAATTTCAATGCACAAAATAAGTCTCAAATTAATGATTCAATGTATGTCAAAGAATTTATATATTACTTGATGCATGATCATATAATTAGTGATGCAAAATGCTCACACCAAGTACTTAAATACAATGCAAAGTCACAACACAAGTGTAGGTGTGTGTAGTGTGTAGAAAGTTTGACACCGACACCTTTAAGGCTCCAAAAAACGGATCATGATCAATGAATTCGACAAAACAAATGCTATAATCGGAATCCACACGGAATTTGCAAGGAATCTCAATATTCAATTTCAAGAAATTCAACAATTGAAAAATCGATTGAAATAAGCACTTAAGTAAATAAGCACTTACTTGTACTTGAAGCTTTGAGTTGAAATTGATGAGGAAAATCTTGTAATTCTCTAAGAAAATACCAAATCAAAGTTGAATTGATGATAATAAGAGAGGAGAATCTTGAATTCTTGGAGAATTGATGAGGAAAACTTCAATTCTTCATCTCGACACCATAAACGCTCTTCAATATTCTTGATTGATGAAAAACATGATTTGATCCTTGAGAATTGAAAGGAATTGAAGAGTATGGGGCTGGAGAAGGAGAGAAGAAGAAAAAAAATAAGAAAAAAGTTTTCCGTCGCGGTGGTTTTGGAATTCCGGTGGTGGTTATTGGTGGTTTGAGGTGGTTGTTGGTGGTTGGAGGTGGTTGTGCAACTTTGAGTTGAGAGAGAATTGAGAGAGAAAAGTGAGAGCTTTGGGTCAAATTTAACAAATGATTCTCTACCAATTTTGTGAGTGGTAAAATATATTTATAATATGAAAAAATGGGCTTTGGAGTGTCTTGGATCCACAATTAAGTCCTAATCGCGATTATCAAAATGATTTTCGTACATAATCCAAAACAGCCTAATCCGTGCGGAATTTGAAGTCGGAATGTAAACGAAAAATGTCCAGAACGCGATTTTGCTTGCGTGAATCAAAATTTCGACGCAATCAGATGAACGGTCAAGGTGATATGAATTTTTAAAGTTTCAGCACTGTTTTCGGGCATCCGACGCGAGAATTCTCAATGCGCTCTTCGGGGAAAATGCCTCGAACGAGGATCTTCTGATCAAAATTTACAATTGAGTGTTTCAGAGACAACCGAAACTAACAAAATTTGTGAACTTTTGGCACTGGTCCCATCTTGTTTCGGTAAAAAACAAGCGAGATATGATTTTTTGAAGTTCGCGTACCAGATGAAAATTGCTCGGTCCAGCTCAACATTGTGTCCGAAGAATAAAAAACTGGTCTTAAACGGTGAGGAATCAGCTCCCGAGTTGTAAATGAAAGTTTTAGAAGGATTTGATACGGAATTTTAGAAATTGGTCCCGCTCAGTTTCGAGTTTCCAGCTAAAAGATATGAACTTTTTAGTGGGCAGAACACACGGTTCAGCACTAAAATTCAGTTTAATCCTCTTAAGAAATTGAATTTTTCGGGGATCTTCCTCACATAATTTGCTTCCGGATTTCAAACAAAAATTGTAGATAAAAATGAGAGGGATATGCCAGTCAAAATTCATCAGAAAATACTTGACGAGCTGTGAGATACACTCTCTGGAGTGCCCGAAACACATCGAAAATCCAAAATCCACTTTATTGAGAAATAAGCGAATGAATTCATTTTCTTGACGAAATGACCTCCAACCTGAATAGATAAACTGGAGGAAATATTGATATGATTCCAAAGATTGTGGAACCAATCCAAAATAGCTTCCGACCAAAAATCTTGCAAATAGTATTTAACCGAGAAACATTGATTCTGGCTCAAAATGATCCGAGATAGTCAAACACGCCGCTTCTTTCGACTTGGAATGTTTTGAACCTGTAACCCCATGATCAATGATATGCATGCACCTACATGTATGTTTATGCAATCGAATTATAATCCGAAATACGAAAGAAGAGGGCGAATTTTGGGGTACAATGCCTATTCAATCTTCTTCGACCGAGGGTGAGATTGCGCAAGCCTTTCAACACTCAAGGTGGGAGAGGATTGAATACTTAAATGAACAGAAAATTAAGGCTCTCAAGGCGAGCGGACATTATTATATTTTGATTTTCTGCTTGAACATATGCACCGGGGATATAAGGAGGACACACTTGTACCAACGAACTCCTGCATTCCGCTCACGAGAACACTTGTATTAAAGCGACCCACCAGAGATGATGAAGAGAAGACACCGTGAAAGGGAGAATCAGTGAGGATGTGAAATAAAGGAGACAAATTCATACGAACGAACTCGGGCATTCCGCTCACGAGAACCATTGTATTGAAACGACCCATCAAGGATGATGTATGAGAGAAACAAAGAGGGGAAACTCATATACACGAACTCGGGCATTCCGCTCACGAGAACACTTGCATTGAAGTGACCCACCAGAGATGGTAAAGAGAGAACAAATTGTACCAAGATGAATTTAATATAGCAATGATGAAGGGAGTACACTTATACCAAAGCGAACTCGGGAAAGAGTACATTTATACCAAAACGAACTCACAGGGAAGAAAACATCTATACCAAGACGATCTTCAAGAAAGAGGACACTTAAACCAAAGCAAACTCAAAGAATGAGAACATCTATACCAAGACGAACTCTAAAAAGAGTGTATCTATACTAAGACAACTCCAATCATAGATCTTCAAACAGAAGAAAATGTTTATACCAAAACGAACTTCGAAGATCAAAATGAAGACACTTATACCAAAGTGAATTTCAAAAGAGATAACATCTATACTAAGACGTACTCTAAAAGAGTATATCTATACCAAGACAACTCCAACCATAGACCTTCAAACAGAAGAAACGCTTATACTAAAACGAACTTCGAAGATCAAAATGAAGACACTTATACCAAAGTGAATTTCAAAAGAGATAACATCTATACCAAGACGACTCTAAAAGAGTATATCTATACCAAGACAACTCCAACCATAGACCTTCAAACAGAAGAAAATGTTTATACCAAAACGAATTTCGAAGATCAAAATGAAGATACTTATACCAAAGTGAACTTCAAAAGAGATAACGTCTAAACCAAGACGAAATCTAAAAGAGCATATCTATACCAAGACAACTCAGAAGGAAGTAAACACCTATACAAAGATAAACTCATTGGGGATAAGAAATACCTATACAAAGATGAACTTACAAGGGAAAGAGACCGATTGAGGGGACTCTAACAAAGATTGCCACCATGTCGGGCTTTAAAAAGGTGCATGCGACGCACAAGAACTATAATATCCTCGTGCCAGCAGGGTATAATTCTTCAAGAGTGGCAATTATATGAAATACCACACACCAAGTATGGATACTCAAATACTTGAAAAGGTAAGGCAAACACGGGTAAGATAACCGATGACTTGCATAAGCAAGGAAAGTTTACGACTTACTGGGGAAAAGGTGACATAACTTGACCTGACTGAGGTAACAAAGTCACAGAAGACTCCACTGGAGAGGGAATAGGTTCCCATAAGACACTCAATTTAAAGTGACAATTAGGGAAAAATAAATCCATTGAGAAAACATCTTGAGGGTAGGCAACATAGATTATTTATTTCTGGATATACATAATCGGCGAACACTTAATATGCATGTTTGAACTTTCATGGCGTAATGCTCCCAATCAATGGAATGCTACGCGTTTAAGGTAGATGCAATGTAATGAATGCATGCTTAAATGATTAAATGAGAAGTAATAATATCGGTGATCGGCTACTGAGAAGTCATGAACATCCAAGAGAGAGATACCACTGGGGAATGGATTTTGGAGAACACTTGCAAAAATAAATTGCACCTCTAATATGAGAAGCGTTCTTCACTTGGGGAGAATCGAATTGGACTTCCACCAAACCTTGGCTTCCTGGGGAGAGAGTCGTTACTCTTCACTGAGGATACGGAAAACTTCTCTGGAGAATTCTCCTACTTTCATTGGGGAATTTGGAGGACTTCATGGGGAGTTCCGAAAGAAACTTCGTTGGGGAGCACAAATTCATGGGAAAATCCGCAAATATCTGCGAGTAACCATTAACATCTTGAATAAATCAAATGGAATTAGACCTTATCGGGGAATCAATCCTCTTGTGAGGATGCGAAGCTTTCAACCAAGAATCCACCGGGGAGAACATAACAAATTTTGTCTCCAAGAATAAATATCTCAATATCAAGACCACACTGGGGAGACTTCGATTGAGGAATGCACATCGGTGTAGAAATACCAGCAAATGAATGATTAATCTTCATTGGGGGAGAGGAATCTGATTCGGATAGAAAGCTCCGCTGGGGAATGCATTCAGATATCCAACTCCACTGGGGAAAAAAATATTCTTGTCCCAACACGGCTGATCTGAGAACAAAACTCTTGAAGATAACATGGAAGAGTGCGACTTACATCGGGAATAGAATCAATTGACCGGGGCGCAATTCACGATGGGAACTTTGATGTGGCAATGCACTATTCACTGGAGAATACGATAACGATTCATCTGTCAAGTATACTCACTGGGGATATCAACCCTAAGTCAACGGTTCAAACACCATCTTCACTGAGAATAAAGGCTAGAACCCTCCATTGGGGATGAGTTGAGAATTCGATGGACATTCACTGGGGAATTTATCCTGGAATAGGTATCAACGACCTCACCGGGGATTTACCTGAAATTGGTACCCATAACTTGCATTGGGGATTATGATAATGTTATATGTTGAAGTGTGTATCACTGGGGCACTAACCAACCCATCAGGCTCTTTTGGCGATGAACTCTGCTTGAGAATTGCCTCACCGGGATAAGCCTCAACCAACATCAAGACTCATCTGGGGAGTACGACAATATCAGCATGTCAAAGCACAAATTACTGATAACAAAAATTAGTCCATCAAGACCTTCTGGAAATGCATTCTGCTTGAGAATTGGCTTCATAGGGGATGAAACCTGGATTGAAATGTACTCTTCATTGAGGAAAAGGGAACACATACTGATAACCCATCAATTACCCACAAGTTGTGAGTCACAACAACGTCTCCAAGCACGGAGTGAATTACAGAGAGACAACTTGCCCCTGCATCTTTGGATTCTAAAAAGATTTTCCTTTGAACAACAGATTCTCAGAGGGATTAAATCTTGGCACAAAAGCCCCAGTTTAATTGAGACTTTGAGGGATATAATCCTGACTTGAATGCACCAGATTGATCATCACTTGAGAGATTTCTGAATCTCGACATAACTTCACCGGATTGATCACCACTTTGAGAGATTGTCAGAATCTCGATGTAACTGCTCCGGTTTAATCATCGCTCATTCCACAGAGCACCAACATGTTTCTTCACCCTTCAAGGCAATCAAACACTGAGATAATTCTTCTCAAAAGAGTACCATCATTGGGATGTTGCCCCTGCTTCGCGGGGTTTTGATAATCCAATTCTTCTCAAAAGAGACTCACAGATTTTGAAAATCAAACTTCATCAGGGTAATTGTCTTATATCTAGAATGCAGGCTAACACACAATTATACTTCTCAACATCATCTGCTTCGTGCTCAAGCAGACATTTTAAGCAATCTACCCCTTGGGAACAACTGAAAGTGATGTGCAATAGCTCAATAGAAACTTTCAGGTAATCAAAACTTTCACATAATCTGTTTCAAATGATTTGACAAAATATTCTTCTTACACCAAACAGAATCAATAGAAAGCGTGCCCCTGATTAGGAACACTTTTCAAAAAATGGTTCAATCTTCAACACATCCCTGAAGCAATTTGTCTCTCGGGATAATCAAGTTTTTCATCTGATGCTCATTATGCAAGCTTACTTGATGTTTAATCACTTATTCATATGCAAAGAATGTTTTATTCTATGAATGATAATTATAATGCAAATCACATGCTTGTCTTGAAAATAAAAACATTTATTGAAAAGATGTCAAAACATCGAATTTTTGTTCAAAGAAAGTAAAAAAATGGAGTGATACCAACTCAATATTTAGCAAGCCTCCTAGGAGTCAGGATACCGTACTCTCGTCACAATTTAGCTTTCAAATTAACCCTGCTTCAATTAGGACTTTCAAGGGTTGTAACGTGGCCTGGTTCACGGTTTTAGAAAAAAAAGGATTTAAGGCTCAAAATATTTGGTGCCCACCCATTCTCCGTAATGTTCTCCATTCCTATGTTCAATTAACTCAATACAGGCACCCATCTTTCACAGGGAGTTTACAATAATTGAGGAATCAATGAGGTATCTTATTTTCGGACATGGTAGTCACTCACCTCTTTCATTAATGGTATATGATCACACGACCTTATTCTTTGATTTGCAATATCATATTCTTTCTTTTCTTTTCTTTGCTTTTCATTTTACTTTCTTTTTTTTTCTTTTTTCTTTTTTTTTGAACAAGTCGTGTGAAACTAAGTCGTTCGACTCTTTGTTAAGGTGTGACTACCTTATTCCTTGATGGACAATGAATACCCATTGGGGTTTTGCCATCTTCTCGACCTCTTGATAAATGAAGGATAACAATTATAGTTGATCCTTGAATGTACTCTCCTTATGAGTTTCAGATGCTCGATTAGGTTAATTGAACACTACCCTGCCCCGGGTTAAAAATTGAGTTTTTTTTTTGAATAGAAAAGAAACTCCTACTTCAAGGCTCAAAGGGGTTAACAAGGGTTTCACTTCCTTATATCTCCGGTGTTTAGGAATTTGAAACAATGCCTGTACATCATCAGCAAGGTTTTTATTCAGAAGCAATACCATTTGAGATTCTTGGTATATTGTTCATCATCCTCCCTACAGAGGTTTTGCTTTATTCATAAGAGTTGAGCATCAAAAGCATTTAAAAACAATTAAGAGTGAATACGAATGGATCAATTCAAGACAAACATATTCAATGCATTATGATTAATACTCAAGAATGAACAAGTTTTGCATACAATTAAGTAATGAACAAACAAGAAAAATTACAAATGAGAATGCAAAATAAAACTGAAAATTTCCATTGTTGAGGAGAGTAGTCTCCGAATGGGCTTATCGCTTCAGACAATGCATTTTGAAGTTTCAACATTTACTGAGTCAAAGGAGCACCCAAATCTGACCATCCGGTGTGAATCTGATAACATTTGCATCAAGCGGATCTTGCACTTTATCTCTCAAGGATTTACAACCTTCTGGATGGATCATACAATCTTCACAGTCAATACCACAACCTGGGAATACACCTTTTCTTAACAAACTCTTTCACAAAGGATAAAGGAATTGTCGCAGATTTACATCTTTAATCGGGTTCAAACTTCCATCGTCAACAATAGCATTGACAGTGGCATTAGCATGAGTTGATAATGGTTGTTGATTAGTATCAGATGTTGGTGCTGGTCCGAAGTTAAAAGCCTCAGAATCAAGTAGGTCTTGCACCATGTGCTTGAAAGTCGTACACTTTTCAATAGTATGCCCTGCCGTTAGAATGGAAGGTACACAGCGTTGGCATTGGAATTATTTGGCAACTTATTAGGATCAACTTTCCAAGTATGCAATCAATCAGTTTCATAAGATGAGAAAACAATTCAAGATAAGACAACGGGAGAGGATCAAATTTCCTTGGCGCCTTTGGTCGTTGTTGATTATCCTGCTTAGGAGCATAAGTTTGCTTTTGAGGCGCAGCAGCAGATGCAAAAATAGTCACATCGACACTTGGGGTGATATTGATTTGCATACTCAAACCCGTGGAGTAAGCAATTGTCCATTCATCAAGCAAATCTCGAACTTTATGTTTCAATGCCATACGCTTCAAGATCATGACAAGGTGCCCTAGAATGAAAATCACACCTAGCATTTTCATCAAAATCACGCGGAAGCTTTCCATGCATCGTGAAAATTCGAAGCTCAACCAACTGAAACTTAAGCAATTGAGGGAGTAATTGAGCATACAACATCGGAATGGGATCAAATTTCCTCTCAGGTTGTGACGGTCCTGGTGGATGAGCTTTACCCTTTGGATACCTCTGAGCAACAGAACCTGGTTCAGGACGAGAATACTCCGGAACACAATGCGGAAAAGGAGATGTATACTCTGATTCAAGACTTGAAGAAGCCCCAAAAGTATAAGGAGGAATAAAAACTCTTGTTGCGGAAGCGGGTGCAAGTTTGTCTTCCTTTCTCAACACGGTATTCAGAATTTCCATGACCAAATTCAACTGAGTCTTCAACTGATGGTTCTCCTCTTTCAAAAGTTCTTGTCCACTAACCAAATCTTGTATGTCTAGCATCAAAAACGCCATTTGTTCTTTCATTTCATCCAATTCCCCACGAAGTTGTTCCATCACTTAATTCTGATTGGATCGTAGAGTGGTAAGAAGTCAAGATTTGTAATTCTGCAAAGACAATATCAGGTATGAATAAGAGAAATCCCCAAGTTTCGAACACCTGTTATGAATGCATGAAATGAATGGATATGCAGGTTAGATATATACATATTATTTTTTCTGACATTTCTTTTGAAAAATAGACATGCTATGCAAGTACATTAACCATGGGTTCAAAATTTCAGCATAACAACGGGTAGCATCTGTACAATCCGTTGAATAATGGCTGCATAATCTCTGAACAATCTGAATATCACAGGATCAAAGGTTCGGCTCAAATTCAGAATACCATAGAAGGACCAAGTCTGAATATCATATGATCAAAGGTCCGACATCATTTCAGAATATAACAGAAAATACCAGAGAACCAGGTGTCAAGAACCAAGTATCATAAGCCACACAGTCATCAATGGCATAACATCACATAAGGACCAATATAACCACCATCAGAATAAATAGTCACCATCTGAGCATAGTCACCAACGGTACCTGTAATAATCATGATCCCGCCCCACTCACAGGTGAATACTAAAGGCTCGGGTAAAGTCAAGGTAACTCCAGGATCTAGTTCGCCTAGAGAAACTAACATCTTATCACCTACGTGAAGATGATAGCCCCCTGATTGAACCTCCTCTGAAGCATGGACGACATGCCAGACTACAAGATCTACATCCGGTATCTGACATGTTCCACTCTATTCCTATGTGTTCCTATGTGTCTCTTGGCCTGGGTATGGGGCCTTTTACCTCTTGTAACTCCCACCCAATCAATAGAATAACCTGTACAGCAGCCCAACCAGTATATGAAAGCAATAAATATGCCACATAGAATGCAATGCAAAGCATACAAAGAATGATCCAATAAAGCGAGTAAATAAATAAACAAATAAATAAACACCCAATAGACATGAAAATAAAAGCTAGGATCGACTCCTGATCGGACCAGCACAGGTCTGCACGATCCCCAGTGAAGTCGCCAGCTGAAACAACCGGCTGAACATCATCCGATAACTATATCAATGAAGTCGCCATCGAACGTTTTTTATCTCACAAAAGGAGAAAGGTGAACGCATCGCGAAAACCTAAAAGGGATAAGGCACGGTCTTGCGACCGAGAGATAGGGTAAGGGAATCTATTACGCGAAGGGAAGGTATTAGCACCCCACGCGCCCGTAGTACTCTACGGTATCCACTTCTACTTTCTGTCTAATGGGTGTGTTTAAATTTATTTACTGCTTAATTGCTACATCTGTATGCTAAAAGGGAATGCATGTAAAAGAAAGTAAAATAAAGAAAACACGGGGAAAAGAAGGAAGTATTTACAAAGTTCGCTCGGTCGAGCCCCGTGACAAGATGCCTACGTATTCCCGTGTGCAATGGGAAAGTCAGAGCGCCGTAGTTCGGCTCACATGTTTTGATGGGTTATGTGTTTTTTAATAATGAAAATAATTTAAAAACAAAAGAAAACCCGTAGGCAAAAAAGGTTTGCATTTGGTTGGTTGTTTTTACCTTGAAAAAGGAGTTTGAACTATTATTAAGTGTTTTAATTTGCAAAAAGAAAAAGAAAACAATTTTTTTGTTTTATTAAATGCATGAATGCAAAAGAAACTGTAAAACAAATAAGGGAAACTATCTAATGATATCCCTAATGTCATCATGCATGGATTACATCCTAAGGTCTAACTCGAATCACTAACTAAGGTAGAGTCGAGAGAATCCTAAAGGAACATGCAAAGGTTTACCACCTAGATCTATGTCTATCTCGAATCACCGCTAGAATGGAGTCAAGATGACAACAGGAGGAAAATGTTTACAACCTAAGTCTATGTCCATCTCGAATCACTAACTAAAGTAGAGTCAAGACGACAAAAGGATGAAGCAAACAAGTGCTTTGAAGCACACAAACAATGCAATGCGAAACAAATGGCACACAAGGCGGAAAAGGAGGAAGTCCCATAGCCTCGACAAGAACGAGCATACCGTGAGTCAACAGAGCCGACACATCCAATTCTGTTTGAAGAGTAAATGATGCGAGTTCTGCAATAAATGCGAACCCCAAGAAAGCGTGGAGAGTCAGAATAGGGAACTCTTGCCACTTTTATTGACTCGATAAAGAAAGCAACACGATTCGCGTGCGGGTGACACGGACTAGAACTGCGGGGTTCGTTCGACCCTACCCCGCTTGCCCATATATCAATGACTCGATGGAAATATAAAGAGCGGGACTTCGCTTAGTGGTACCACGTCGGGCGTCCTAACCACTCTGACCTATGCAAGCACAAATGTAAACACTTACTGAAAATTACCTCCCTATGCAGATGGAGGATTTAAAACAAACCAAACACAATTAGCAAACAGAATTGCCCAAAACGGGTCTTTAAATAAACCAGAGGGGTTCCTGAACATGCTCCAACTACGGAAGCCCCTTCATGCATCTCTATTCCTACTTCTCATGGCAAAAGAAAGCTGTAAAGCCCTACTTCTCATGATATCTAGGAAAGCGGTAAGAGAATGCAATAAATAAAGTAAAATAAATACCCGACGGATATTAAATCCGAAGAGCACGCAAGCTGTAGAAATACTCCGGAAAACTTCGAGTAAACTTCCATCAACAAAGCAATGATAAGAAACAGCTCGATCAATATAATCCACAAGGTGATATCGTGTAACATGTGCATGTAGCAAGCAAGTCCTCATAACAATCAAAACACCTGCACAAAGGTACATATCCAGACAAAACAACAGAATACGTGTTTCTCGGAAATATGAGAAAACACAAAGCAAAATGCGTTTAAAACGCAAACAGAACCACAAGAGAAGTGGTAACCACATGAGAAGTGGTAGGTTAGTGTACCAAGATTAGGTACCTAACCAAAATATCCTCAATGTACCTTGCACAAGTCAACAAACATGTCAAAAATAACAAGGAAGCGGAAATATAATTGCATATTCACATCACATGTCAAAATATGATTCAAAGATGAAGAAGTGGAATGTAAATGTGTATAGCAACATAAGAATGGAAAATCGGGCAGCAACACACACATAATGCAAAACAACTCATGAACAATATCAAATCGAGCTAAGTCCATTACAATAGTTCTCAAATGCAATTATATTAGTTCTACCATGAGATGCTAATTATATGACTCAATTAAGGGTTCTAAACCAAAGCGCCAACTATCTAAACATGCCAACATATTAGTCAAGAGATTAGTTGAGGGTTAGAACAATTATTAGACATTATATACAAAGAAAATCAACACCACAAGTGCATGTGTGCGTAGTGTACAAAAAGGTTCGCTCCGACACCTTTCGAGTCCAAAAATCACCATTAAGGATAAATATGAAAAGTGAACCAAAACACAAGGCACAAGCTAATGAAAACAATGAAAATAATTTATCAAAAATATCGGAAGCTATGCACACGCGCACGGTCTCAAAAACGCGGACGGTTCGATCAAATCTCGTTCAAAAATACAATTTTCGCACAAAAGTCAGCAGCTCCCAGAATTGACCGAAACATGTCCAAATCCAGAAACCGTTCGCGTGGTGAGCTTCAGATGGCTCGAGAAACATGATTTACATTAAGAAAAGTCGAAAAAACTCATTACGGATCAAAAGTTAGAGCCAAAACAAATATTATGTCCAACTTTATCAATTTTCAAAGTGTCATGTTATTTTCCACCAAACTCAAATAAACTTGTTTCCAATGTGTTTTAGTGGTATTTAGATGAATAAAAAATGCAAGTGTATGTGATGTCATGTGCAAGTGATACATACTCAATGTAAATACTACCTAAATGCTATGCAAACATGTAAGAATGTTGAGAGGAATTAGATGTTCAACGTGTCAAAGTGTTGTGAAAAGTGAAATTTCAACATATTTTCATGTCATCAAAGTTGAACAACACCACATCAAATTAATTCAACTATCCTACATGCAAATGCATGGATATGCAAAGATGCAATTTATGTCACAATGTATGAAAATTCAAGTGTGTGTATGTGAGTTGTGTGCAATGTATAGGTGTAGTGCAAGTGTACCTAAAAACTAGGTGTTAGTTCCTACATTTCAACATAATTTCAATGCACAAAATAAGTCTCAAATTAATGATTCAATGTATGTCAAAGAATTTATATATTACTTGATGCATGATCATATAATTAGTGATGCAAAATGCTCACACCAAGTACTTAAATACAATGCAAAGTCACAACACAAGTGTAGGTGTGTGTAGTGTGTAGAAAGTTTGACACCGACACCTTTAAGGCTCCAAAAACGGATCATGATCAATGAATTCGACAAAACAAATGCTATAATCGGAATCCACACGGAATTTGCAAGGAATCTCAATATTCAATTTCAAGAAATTCAACAATTGAAAAATCGATTGAAATAAGCACTTAAGTAAATAAGCACTTACTTGTACTTGAAGCTTTGAGTTGAAATTGATGAGGAAAATCTTGTAATTCTCTAAGAAAATACCAAATCAAAGTTGAATTGATGATAATAAGAGAGGAGAATCTTGAATTCTTGGAGAATTGATGAGGAAAACTTCAATTCTTCATCTCGACACCATAAACGCTCTTCAATATTCTTGATTGATGAAAAACATGATTTGATCCTTGAGAATTGAAAGGGAATTGAAGAGTATGGGGCTGTACCGGAGAAGGAGAGAAGAAGAAAAAAAAAAATAAGAAAAAAGTTTTCCGGCGCGGTGGTTTTGGAATTCCGGTGGTGGTTATTGGTGGTTTGAGGTGGTTGTTGGTGGTTGGAGGTGGTTGTGCAACTTTGAGTTGAGAGAGAATTGAGAGAGAAAAGTGAGAGCTTTTGGGTCAAATTTAACAAATGATTCTCTCTACCAATTTTGTGAGTGGTAAAATATATTTATAATATGAAAAAATGGGCTTTGGAGTGTCTTGGATCCACAATTAAGTCCTAATCGCGATTATCAAAATGATTTTCGTACATAATCCAAAACAGCCTAATCCGTGCGGAATTTGAAGTCGGAATGTAAACGAAAAATGTCCAGAACGCGATTTTGCTTGCGTGAATCAAAATTTCGACGCAATCAGATGAACGGTCAAGGTGATATGAATTTTTAAAGTTTCAGCACTGTTTTCGGGCATCCGACGCATGCAGAATTCTCAATGCGCTCTTCGGGGAAAATGCCTCGAACGAGGATCTTCTGATCAAAATTTACAATTGAGTGTTTCAGAGACAACCGAAACTAACAAAATTTGTGAACTTTTGGCACTGGTCCCATCTTGTTTCGGTAAAAAACAAGCGAGATATGATTTTTTGAAGTTCGCGTACCAGATGAAAATTGCTCGGTCCAGCTCAACATTGTGTCCGAAGAATAAAAAACTGGTCTTAAACGGTGAGGAATCAGCTCCCGAGTTGTAAATGAAAGTTTTAGAAGGATTTGATACGGAATTTTAGAAATTGGTCCCGCTCAGTTTCGAGTTTCCAGCTAAAAGATATGAACTTTTTAGTGGGCAGAACACACGGTTCAGCACTAAAATTCAGTTTAATCCTCTTAAGAAATTGAATTTTTCGGGGATCTTCCTCACATAATTTGCTTCCGGATTTCAAACAAAAATTGTAGATAAAAATGAGAGGGATATGCCAGTCAAAATTCATCAGAAAATACTTGACGAGCTGTGAGATACACTCTCTGGAGTGCCCGAAACACATCGAAAATCCAAAATCCACTTTATTGAGAAATAAGCGAATGAATTCATTTTCTTGACGAAATGACCTCCAACCTGAATAGATAAACTGGAGGAAATATTGATATGATTCCAAAGATTGTGGAACCAATCCAAAATAGCTTCCCGACCAAAAAATCTTGCAAATAGTAATTTAACCGAGAAACATTGATTCTTGGCTCAAAATGATCTGAGATAGCTGAAACACGCCGTTTCTTTCGTACTTGGAATGTTTTGAACCTGGTAACCCCATGATCAATGATATGCATGCACCTACATGTATGTTTATGCAATCGAATTATAATCCAGAAATACGAAAAAGAAGAGGGCGAATTTTGGGGTACAACAATATATTCACTTCAAATTTTATCAGATTTTTTGAAGACTGATATTCACTTCAAATTTCATCAGATTTTCTGAATACTTGTATTCACTTCAATTTTAACCTGATTTTCTGAAGAGTTATATTCACTTCAAATTTAATCTAATTTTCTGAAGACTTATATTCACTTCCAGTTTCACTAGATTTTCTGAAGACTTATATAACTTCAAGTTTCATAAGATTGTGTGAACACTTATATTCACTTCAAATTTCATCATATTTTCTGAAGACTTATATTCAATTCAAATTTCATCAGATTTTCTGAAGACTTATATTCACTTCATATTTCATCAGATTTTCTGAAGACTTGTATTCACTTGAATTTTAACCAGATTTTCCGAAGACTTATATTCACTTCAAACTTCATCAGATTTTCTTAAGACTTATATTCACTTCAAGTTTCACCAGATTTTCTGAAGACTTATATTCACTTCAAATTTAACCAGATTTTCTGAAGACCTATATTCACATCAAATTTCATCTAATTTCTTAAGACTTATATTCACTTCAAATTTAATCATATTTTCTGAAGAGATATATTCACTTCAAATTTCATCAGATTTTCTGAGGAATTATATTCACTTCAAATTTCATTAGATTTTCTGAAGACTTGTATTCACTTCAATTTTAACTAGATTTTCTGAAGAGTTATATTCACTTCAAATTTCATCTAATTTCTTTAGACTTATATTCACTTCAAGTTTCACCAGATTTTCTGAAGACTTATATTCAATTCAAATTTCATCATATTTTCTGAAGACTTATATTCACTTAAAAATTCATCAGATTTTCTGAAGACTTATATTCACTTCAAATTTCATCAGATTTTCTGAAGACTTTTATTCACTTCAATTTTAACCAGATTTTCTGAAGACTTATATTCACTTCAAATTTCAGCTAATTTCCTATGACTTATATTCACTTCAAATTTCACTAGGTTTTCTGAAGACTTATATTCACTTCAAATTTCATCAGATTTTCTGAAGACTTGTATTCACTTAAACTTTAACCAAATTTTCTGAAGATTTGTATTCACTTCAAATTTCATCTAATTATCTGAAGACTTATATTCACATCAAGTTTCACCAGATTTTCTAAAGACTTATATTCACTTCAAGTTTCAATAGTCTTTCTGAAGACTTATATTCACTTCAAATTTCATCATATTTTCTGAAGACTTATATTCACTTCAAATTTCATCAGATTTTCTGAAGACTTATATTCACTTCAAATTTCATCAGATTTTCTGAATACTTGTATTCACTTCAATTTTAACCAGATTTTCTGAAGACTTATATTCACTTCAAATTTCATCTGATTTTCTGAATACTTGTATTCACTTCAATTTTAACCAGATTTTCTGAAGACTTATATTCACTTCAAGTTTCACTAGATTTTCTGAAAACTTATATTCACTTCAAGTTTCACCAGATTTTTTAAAGACTTATATTCACTTCAAATTTCATCAGATTTTCTGAAGACTTATATTCACTTCAAATTTCATCTGATTTTCTGAAGACTTGTATTCACTTCAATTATAACCAGATTTTCTGAAGACTTATATTCACTTCAAATTTCATCTAATTTCTTAAGACTTATATTCACTTCAAGTTTCACCAGATTTTCTGAAGACTTATAGTCACTTCAAATTTCATCAAATTTTCTAAAGACTTATATTATCTTCACATTACATCAAATTTTCTGAAGACTTGTATTCACTTCAATTTTAACCAGATTTTTTGAAGACTTATATTCACTTCAAATTTCATCTAATTCTTAAGTCTTATGTTCACATCAAGTTGCACCAGATTTTCTGAAGACTTATATTCACTTGAAATTTAATCAGACTTTCCGAAGAGATATATTCACTTCAAATTTTATCAGATTTTTTAAAGACTCATATTCACTTCAAATTTCATCAGATTTTCAGAATACTTGTATTCTATCAAATTTTAACCTGATTTTCTGAAGACTTATATTCACTTCAAATTTAATCTAATTTTCTGAAGACTTATATTCACTTCCAGTTTCACTAGATTTTCTGAAGACTTATATCACTTCAAGTTTCATAAGACTGTGTGAACACTTATATTCACTTCAAATTTCATCTATTTTCTGAAGACTTATATTCAATTCAAATTTCATCAGATTTTCTGAAGACTTATATTCACTTCATATTTCATCAGATTTTCTGAAGACTTGTATTCACTTCAATTTTAACCAGATTTTCCGAAGACTTATATTCACTTCAAATTTCATCAGATTTTCTGAAGACTTATATTCACTTTAAATTTCATCAGATTTTCTGAAGACTTGTATTCGCTTCAATTTTAACCAGATTTTCTGAAGACCAATATTCACTTCAAATTTCATCTAATTTCTTAAGACTTATATTCACTTCAAATTTAATCAAATTTTTTGAAGAGATATATTCACTTCAAATTTCATCAGATTTTCTGAAGAATTATATTCACTTCAAATTTCATTAGATTTTCTGAAGACTTGTATTCACTTCAATTTTAACCAGATTTTCTGAAGAGTTATATTCACTTCAAATTTCATCTAATTTTTAAGACTTATATTCACTTCAAGTTTCACCAGATTTTCTGAAGACTTATATTCACTTCAAATTTCATCGATTTTCTGAAGAATTATATTCACTTAAAAATTCATCAGATTTTCTGAAGACTTATATTCACTTCAAATTTCATCAGATTTTCTGAAGACTTGTATTCACTTCAATTTTAACCAGATTTTCTGAAGACTTATATTCACTTCAAATTTCATCTAATTTCTTAAGACTTATATTCACTTCAAATTTCACCAGATTTTCTGAAGACTTATATTCACTTCAAATTTCATCAGATTTTCTGAAGACTTATATTCACTTCAAATTTCATTAGATTTTCTGAAGATTTATATTCACTTCAAATTTCTTCAGATTTTCGGAAGACTTATATTCACTTCAAATTTCATCAGATATTCTGAAGACTTGTATTCACTTAAACTTTAACCAGATTTTCTGAAGATTTGTATTCACTTCAAATTTCATCTAATTATCTGA
Organism: Vicia sativa; assembly: GCA_021764765.1. Lineage (NCBI taxonomy): Eukaryota > Viridiplantae > Streptophyta > Magnoliopsida > Fabales > Fabaceae > Vicia > Vicia sativa. The sequence goes on along the minus strand of CM038794.1, from coordinate 42,015,953 downwards.
AGACTTATATTCACATCAAGTTTCACCAGATTTTCTGAAGACTTATATTTACTTCATGTTTCACTAGTCTTTTTGAAGACTTATATTCACTTCAAATTTCATCAGATTTTCTGAAGACTTATATTCACTTCAAATTTCATCAGATTTTCTGAAGACTTATATTCACTTCAAATTTCATCAGATTTTCTGAATACTTGTATTCACTTCAATTTTAACCAGATTTTCTGAAGACTTATATTCACTTCAAATTTCATATAATTTTATGAAGACTTATATTCACTTCAAGTTTCACTAGATTTTCTGAAGACTTATATTCACTTCAAGTTTCACCATATTTTCTGAAGACTTATATTCACTTCAAATTTCATCAGTTATCTGAAGACTTATATTCACTTCAAATTTCATCAGATTTTTTGAAGACTTATATTCACCTCAAATTTCATCAGATTTTCTGAAGACTTGTATTCACTTGAACTTTAACCAGATTTTCTGAAGATTTATATTCACTTCAAATTTCATCTAATTATCTGAAGACTTATATTCACTTCAAGTTTCACCAGATTTTCTGAACACTTATATTGACTTCAAGTTTCACTAGTTTTTCTGAAGACTTAAATTCACTTCAAATTTCATCAGATTTTCTGAAGACTTATATTCACTTCAAATTTAATCAGATTTTCTGAAGACTTATATTCACTTCACATTTCATCAGATTTTTTGAAGACTTGTATTCACTTCAATTTTAACCAGATTTTTTGAAGACTTTTATTCACTTCAAATTTCATCTAATTCTTAAGTCTTATATTCACATCAAGTTTCACCAGATTTTCTGAAGACTTATATTCACTTGAAATTTAATCAGATTTTCCGAAGAGATATATTCACTACAAATTTTATTAGATTTTCTGAAGACTTATATTCACTTCAAATTTCATCACATTTTCTGAAGACTTGTTGTCATACCCCAAATTTTGACCTAATATACCACCTTACAGTTGCATAATCTGCATAACTAACAGCTCAGATAGCATTAATCGGGTATACCATTCATAGGTCAAAATTAGGGTTTCATCAGATTTTCATCTGATTCAAGAGCTAACCAATTAGGGTTTGAGATTTTCTCACTCCATTTGATCTATCTTGATCAAATCATCAGCCTTCAATCCTCAGATATCAAAATTTCTCACAGATTGATCGAAGATCGACCAATTAGGGTTTTGATCGGGCATGAGAATTCTCTGACTTTTAAATTCTTCACTAGTGAACATCTGCACCATTGCTGCAATTCTCACCCAGTATTTGTTCGAACTGTGACGCGGTCCTTTTCCCAAATACCTCCTTAGTGTCTTTGTCAAAGTATTGTTAGCATGCATATAACATTCATGACATTCATACATAATAGCATCATTCATTTGCATTTTTTGCATCTCTCAAAATGTTTGCTTCCAAATCACTGGTTATGTATACTCATACGAGTATATCGTATCCCCAGCAGATTCTCTCCAAGCAGGAAAGTTACGCATTTTCTATTTTCCCCGGCAGAGTATCCCCAAACAGAGAAATGCATTTTTTTCTCTCTTCACCACAATTCCCAATTGAGGTCATTCCTCATTTGGAACAATGTCTTGATTGACTGTTTCTTTTCAGTTCCTTCCTGAATAGAACCTCGTCTCTAATCAACAAAACAAAAAGCAATAGTCTCATTGTCTGAGCCGCTTATTTTCATTCTTAAAGCTTGTCATAAAGGGTTTGTTCTTCTCAACAAGCTCGAGTCACGACCGTACGAGAAATTCTTCAGCAATTTGTCTTTCTGTCAAAAAGAAAACCTGTGTCTTCTGATCAAAAATGCCCGCATCTTCTCGAAAGGAGAGATCCTTGGCAAGATTGTGTCCAAAAAAAAATAGAAACTCATTTTTGAGTTCTGTTTCTTTCACTGTCTGTTATTCACAAAGCTGAATACACAGCAAATTTTCTTAAAAAAAAGGATTTACCTTGTTATAGTTATCACTTTGCTGATAATTGGTAATATCTTTAAAACTCATTCCAGTGTTGTTTCCACTACTGTCTGTTATTCACAAAGCTGAATACACAGCAAATTTTCTTAAAAAAGGATTTACCTTGTTATAGTTATCACAAAGCTGATAATTGGTAATATCCTTTCCACTTACCTTAAACATTGTCACAAGGCTGACAGAAGGTAATCTCTTTGTTTCCCAAAACGAAACAAATGTTCACATAGTCTGTGAATCATTCTTTCCCCAGCAGGGACATATTCACAAATTTTTCCCTTACCATGTCATTTTCTTTGATATCATCTGGGTGAATTTTTTTATTTTTTTATTTTTAGAATCATTTTGCATCATCCGCATCTTTTGGTATCTTAGGTCCAAAATTTGCGTATTCTGATATTTAAGTATCTTTACACCTATCAAAACGAAGATATTCATCTTCATCTCTCAGGATAAAGAAACTTAAATAGGGGCATCTGTCATACCCCAAATTTTGACCTAATATACAACCTTACATTTGCATCATCTGCATAACTAACAGCTCAGATAGCATTAATCGGGTATAGCATTCATAGGTCAAAATTAGGGTTTCATCAGATTTTCATCTGATTCAAGAGCTAACCAATTAGGGTTTGAGATTTTCTCACTCCATTTGATCTATCTTGATCAAATCATCAGCCTTCAATCCTCAGATATCAAAATTTCTCACAGATTGATCGAAGATCGACCAATTAGGGTTTTGATCGGGCATGAGAATTCTCTGACTTTTTAAACAAGAAATGACTTTTTTGGATAGAGATTGGTCATTATATCTTAGATACAACATCTTGACCTAATTTCTGGATTCAAAACATCACAGAGGTTCACATAATTCATCAGTCGTTTTCAGAAACATCTGATGAAATTTCATCTGCACAGAAAAGTCAAACTTTGACTTTTGGTCAATTTTTTCAAAACAAAACTTTTTCAATCATCAAAATACTTCAAATGATCCATCATGATCATAAAAAATCAAAGAATGTGGAAAAGTCAACAAAAAGTCAAAATTTCTATACTTAGAAAAATTTCTAAGTGTTGAAATTTCACATTTTTTCCAAACTTCAAGCCATTTTTTCACCTAGTTCCAATTGGAATTTGAAAAAACTCAAAACATGAAAGTTGTAGATCATGGAAAAATCTTTCCAAAATGTTCAAGAACTCTCAAATCCATGGAGTCTAGCTACACTTTTGAATTTGAAATTTAGAGCTCCAAAACCCATAATTTTCAAGTACAAACTTGTAAAATTATAGGTCATTTTGTGTTTTTTCATTTAAACCACTTGCCACCTTGCCAAATTGAGTCATCAAACTGATAAACATCAGTGAGAAGTGATGATTGAAGATTGGATCAAGTTTGGATAAATTCACACATGGTAAAAAAGGAACCTTCCTTTTGCTTTACAAATGACAATCTTGCCCTCTAAGCTTTCTTTGAATATCCAAATGCCATGGACATTTGCCTAACATTTCAGAGCCTATTTGTCTATAAAAGGATCATAGTTCAAGCTTCAATCAACACCAAAATCAATACACAAATACATGCTTTTCTTCTTTTCTTGAAAATCAAGTATCATAGAGCAAAATTGCCAAACATAGCATTTTTGAAAATCCAATGGAAACATGATGAAAATTGGTGTCCAACATGTTCCATAATCATTAACAAACTTGTTCCAAACTTAAAATCAACCTGTACTAAGCTAAAAATCATAAATCATTTTGCATTTTTCAAACTTGTACAAACTGCCATAGCAATCGAAATTGGAGTTTGGTTTGATTCCTTGAGGTTTTGATCATCCATACACCTTCCATAAACATCATAGGGGTGATCCAAAACAAGAACAACAAACTGTAACACCATTAACACGATTTCCAGATTTCATTTTTTAGTGTATGCAGGTTGACTTGTGTAGCTCGATTCAAGCAAGTTCAGAGCAAGCAGGCTATCCATAGAGCATCCTTACATGCCGTTGGAGCTTAATCAATCAAGAAACAACAACTGGAAGTGCTCTAGAACAGAATTCGATCTCAACTTTTCCAGGTATGAACACGAGTTTGGTTCTCATGATTCTTTGAATCTTTTGACAAAAACTCTTGGCCATTCTCTTTCTGCACTTAACACGATCCTTAACCCTCAATAAAATCAAACAATCATGAACAATACATCATTTAATTTGAAAAATCAGTTTCTAGGGTTCTTCGAGTTCCCAGAAATTCAAACATGATTGACTGAAAATAAATAAAATTAACAACCACCGTTGTATTCCTTGTTCAAAACCAAGTCATTTTGATGTTTACATCGTCCAATTCCATGGAGAAACGAGGGAGATAGCTTGGATCAAAGGTTCTGAAAATCAAAAACTATAAACCCTGAATTCGCGCGTGTTCATGTGTTCTTCATTTTTCAAATTTTTAAATTATCCAATCCTTTATCTACGCGTGTTTTTAATCCACTAACACTCAGCGCGTTTGGCTCAGTTGGTTGCTTGCTTGCTCTTATGGCTTTGTGACACGCGTCCCACTCAAAGGTCATGGGTTCAAAACCCAGCAAGACCATTTTTTTTACTCCTTTTTCACAAAACTTCAATATTTTCATATTTTTTCTTCAAACTTCCAACAATTTTTTGACCAATTAAAACTTCTCATTTTGAGATGATTTTTTGTACACTTGTCAATTAATGCATCTATTTTGTGATAAAGCAAAAATTTTCAGAAAAAACTTTCATCTGATTAAATTTTAATCGAGCCGAAAACGACGTTCTGAACACTTTTCAAACCTCCTTAAAAAGAGGAATTTTTCAAGTTTTCGACTTCCGATTTTTTTCAAAACTTCTCATAAATCAAATTCACATTTCAAAACATTTTCAAAATCATTCTTCAAAACTTTTTTCATCAAAACTTGCATCTTTTAGCATAATCGATCCAATTCAAAACAATAAAACTGAATTTGTTTCTTCTCGAATTTCTCGATCGATCATGGGCCACCCTTATGGTGTAAGTCCCAATCCTTTATGTACATATTTAGCTTTCTTTGTACATATTCAAATCATCATTGTCAATATTCAAACGTAAACAAATTTCTTTCATTTGTTTTTCATTCGTTTATACACCGAATCCATTGGTTCTAAAGGTAGAATTCCCTGTGAAATTTCTTTTAAACCAATGGGCCTCCCTTACGGTGTAAGTCCCAATTCTTTTTATGTACATATATTTTTTCCTTGTACATAAACAAAAACAATCCTTTATGTACATATCTTTTTACCTGTACATAATACGGACAAACTTCTTCCGTTTGTTTGCATTTTACACTGCATTCCATTGATATTAAAAGGAGCATTATTCCCTGTGAAACTGCTTTCAAATCAATGGGCCTCCATCACGGTGTAAGTCCCATAACATTCTTTTATGTACATAATATTTCTTTGTACATATCAAACTTTTGTCAAATACTTTTACAAAGTTTCATACATACATATCTGATACTCCTTTTATACTCAATATGAAACGATCGTTTGTTTTCACATCACTTGTGTATATTCAAACAAAACAGTCTTTTGTGTGTATATTTTTTGTACATACCAAATACTTTTCAAATACAAAACAAACTTTTCATCTGTACATAACACAGATAGTTAAAAAACAAACTTTCCATCTGTACATAACACAGATACTTATTTTTCAAAACTTTTCATCCATACATATCTGGATACTCTCTTTCTTTTGAAAAAATACTTTTTACAGATAAACTTTGATCAATCATTTCTGTTTCATCTGTATACTGAATACCATTGGTATTGAAAGGAGCTGTATTCCCTGTGAAACTGCTTTCAAATCAATGGGCCTCTCTTGCAGTGTAAGTCCCAACCCTCCTATGTACATCCATCTTTGTCTGTACATAAAAACTCGTTCGTGTACATATTCATTTCCTTGTACACAATTCAACTTGTAAATAATCAAGTTACGCTCGTTTTAAACGTTCGTTCACAGACACTTGTTTATATTTCATAAACTGCTGTAAATAAACATCATGCATTGTTTATATTTCCTTCATAAACTCCTGTGAATACATATCACACACACACACACACACACACTGTTTATACAAACTGTCTAGTTATAACATAACAATTAGACTAATCAATAGGTTCCCAGAGTTTAGCCTCCGCTTGGGCTTCATACAAGACAACTCATCACCAGTTGAGTATGTAACACGGTGAAGTGACTTTGTAGGTTTTTGTATCGCAAATGTGCGGATAGCAAGAGTCGCCACCGACTTTTATTTTTATCCAATTAAGGGAAGGTAAAAGTACAGAAAAAGACCTTCGTTTAGATTCTGAGTACGGGAGAAGGTTATGAAAAGGGAAGGTATTAGCACCCCTTTCCATCCGCAGTTTATTCTACGGGCTCTTAGTTGCTCTAGATTACCTTTAAAATTATGCTTTCTGTGTGTTTGACAAAACTGTTTTGAAAAGGCATTTCGCTTTGACTTTGTAATGATTCATGTAGGAATGTATACGAAGTGTTCGGAAATGTTTTTGTTTTGAAAAGAATTTGAACTTTGAAAAAAAAGAGTGTGTGGTGTGAAAAGCATTTGGTAGAGCGAGCAACTAAAAGACTTATTTTCCCACTCAGAATTGGTCGTTTTTGTACTTCTACGTTCCTTTAGAATAGCGTTAGCCATACCATTAGTTGGTAGGTAACTCCATTCGTTGGATGTAAGCGGGACATTCGAAGGGACATCGGATGGTCATAGAAGGCAACTTGTAGGAAGTATCCTAGCACATTCGAAGGGACTATCATCATTTTTCGTAGGCGACAATCGAGGGTCAAGATCATGTATTCGGAGGCGACATCGTGGGTCTTATGATCTTTGTATCGAAGGGACTATGATGATTTGTTTGGAAGGCAACGGTGCTAGAATACCCCTACGTTCGAGGGACATGACCATTTGAATTCGTAAGGCAACGAGAGAGAATTACCCTAAGGGGTGCATGTGTGAAAGAAGTGTGTCGATTTCAGATATTTTATCTTGCAAATTAGTGGGCTAAGTTCGTTATTATCTTGCCATACACGCCTAATTACTAGCAATTGATAGGGTGCGGAAAGTAAAGTGTGGAAAGTAAATGTCATACGCTATTACATGGCTTTGGGGTAGTTACATAATATAGGAGTGCGGAAAGTAAAGGCGGAAATGTAAAGGTGCGGAAAGTAAATCCTACGCTATTACATAATAAAAATTTGCGACCTATACATCTTTTCTAGAATTTGTAAATGTGAGATAATCATAAATAATCAGAATAAAGTTAGTAAAATGTTTTGGAAATTAGTAGGAAAATATTTTTTAGGTTGGTAACCTTAATTAAAAGAAAGAAAAAATATTTTTGTATTTTTTGAGATTGATTTTAATGTAAAAATCCTAAATCTATGTTAATTAGCATTTAATTAGAAAAATAATTGAAAATGCAAATAAAAAATAAATGTTTTTGTGTCAAAAATTAAAATAAAGGTTTTTGAAACCTAAATCTAAAATTAAAACATTTTTTAGGATTTTAGAAAATAGTCAAATTAATTTATGAAAATAAATAAAAATAAGAAAAGAGAAATTAAAAAAAAATGTTAGAAGCATTGAAGGAGAAAAGTGGTAAAAAAAAGATATGGTCCCTGGAGGTGTTGAAAGTTTTGAATCTGATGCCGAAATGAATTCTGAACCTGAAACAAAGTATCGACACAAAAAAAGAAAACACTAGCATAAAGATGAATCAAAATTAAATCAATGATAATAGAGGAATATTGTCACGGGTCGAAACCCAATGTTGAGTTGTTGCCGTTGACAAACTGTACGAAATAGATTTCATTCATATTTTTGATATGTTAGTTGTTTGTAGTTTGTTTAGAAAAAAAAGTGATGTTGTTAATGGTGAAAAATGGTTTTGTTAGAAAAACTTCACTAATACAAATTAGAAAAAAAATGCATGTAGAAATATATTAGTAAATTGTAAGGTTTTTAATATGCAAGACCAAAAAAAAGTTAGTATTTCTAATGGTAGATATGGACCGTAAAAAAAAAAGTGGTTCGATTAAAATGATAAATAAAAATGGCTTGTAAGTGTGAAACCGTGAGAATTGTTATACAAAAAATAAAATGTAAAAAACAATCAACCTTCAAATAAACATCATGTGGTTAGAACAACAAACGAGATAAAATAAAAGGAATGCCTCATATGAAAATCATCGGCCAAAAACTAGACACAATTTGAAAAGAAACTTTGAAAAGAGATTGAAAAAATGTGTGTGAGAAATTGTGGAAATTTGTGGGTGATTGTTGGTAGAAAGAAAAGAAAATGTTAGTGTAGGAAATATGCAATGAAAAAAATATGGTGTCCTCCCTTTTTTTCGTTGTATCAAAATTGGCCTCTATTTATAACAAATATTAGGTTAAACAAATATAGAAAAAATTAAATATGATCAATGACTCAAAAAATTTCATTTAATTGTGATTTGTAATTTAATCAATTAAACAATATTTTCCTAATTTCTTTTTACTTGCTCCCCAAGATTTGAAAACATGCCAAAATAAGAACAAATTGACTTTAAAACTTTCCTTTTTTTGATTTTGGTCTAAAAATGCATAAAAATGATTAAAAAAAGTAAAAATAACATTTTTTTGAAAAATACATAAATAGTAAAATTCGAAAATTAGTATTTAAATAATAAAAATATGATTTTTATGATTTTTGAAAATAGATTTTTTAAAAGGAAAAGAAAGTTAGTAACAAATAACAAAAAAAATGTTAAAAGTGCAACATGTGAGATTCGAACCCATGACCTCATATTTACAAAGCTTACCTCCTTACCAATTGTGCTATCTTGTTTATTCGAAATAGAAATGCAATTGGCAGTATATGGAGACGAACAAGTATTTGTCATATTTAAAAATACAAATAATTTGAAATAAATTATTATATTTTTAAATAGACCTTGAGAACGAATATTTATAAAAATCCCTGGAATATTAGTGTAATAAACCAAAAGAAATTTAAAACCAAGTTTAAAAATAATTTTGACCTTAGTATCGGGTGGGCAAATTTTGGGTATAACGCTCTCAATCTTCTTGTCGAAGGTTAGATTGACGCTGGTCTTTCGTGACACGGAGGTTGAAGATGATTGAACACCGAGTACACTGAAAATTTGCACTGCGGTTGGCTGATGATGCGGGAATGGGCTTACAGATGCCATTTGGAGAAGCTGGGGAATGAGTCGTACGTTAGACTCGAGATTATTGATAGGAGGATTGCTGGAAAGTGAGCCGTATGCTAGGCTCTGTAGATGTTTCTGAAAAGGAAAGGAGATGGGCTTAAGATGCCATCCGGAGGGAGTCGTACGTTAGACTTCGTGTTCATTTTTTGAATGAAGTTATTGGTTTGCGTTGATTTTTAACCATATATGCAGCATTCTGAAAGTGAAGCACTGTTGACAAATAGTCGGAGATGGGCTTAAGATGCCATCCAAAGCAACTGAGTCGTTGGCAAAAAATAAGGAATCAGAATAAATCTTCGGGCTAATTACTCTGAGGGAAATAGTAGTTGGCAAAAATGTGGATAGCTTCCCTGTTGCGCATCGGGTGTTGATCCATTGCCTGTTATCGGAGGATAACTAGAGGCGGTCTTTCGGATAGTTTTCCCGTCGATTCGGGGCTTAATCCTGGACCAGTCATTGGAGGACAACCAAGGATGGCCTTTCAGATAGTTTTCCCGTCGATTCGGGGCTTAATCCTGGACCTGTTTTGCGTCAGAAGTGACTGTTACCTGTTTTGGAGAAAATAAGAGAAACTTTGATAGAATATTTGTTAGTCTTATGCAAAGTATGATGCATGACAGTGTATATGAATGACATATGCATGAATTATGACTTTATGAGTAATGTATGAATGATAAATGTTGTGATATTTCAAAACATATCCATCTTGAAGAAGATGCGGATGTTCTGTTTGAAAATTTCTGACTTCTGCTTGGGGAATTGAGTAGGTGAGAACCCCGCTTTTGAAGGAGAAGAAAGATATCCTGGATTCCTCCGATGCACTATCTGACCAGGTCTTGGGCCCAGATATTGTTGAGGAGGGTAGAGACTGAGAAGCTCGTTGTTGGAGATCTCATAGACCCTGTTGAAGAGAGTCTGGGAGGCGATCTGCTGGGGACCTTGTATGTAGACCCTGTTGAGGAAATTTAGGAAGCGCTCTACTGGGGATTCTGAGTGTAGATCTCGCTGGAGAGCAATTGATAGTTGCCGGGAGACCGAGTTGGGAGAGTCAGGATCCCGTTGTGATCTCTGGCTGGGGAGTGAAGATTTAGTTTCCTCCGATGCACTATCTGACCAAGTTTCGAGTCTGGATACGGCCGCTGGGGAAAAGGGGAAGGACTGAGGAATATCTGCTGGGATAAGCACCTTGACTGGGGGTGAAATGTTACTGCTTGGAGACTGACGTAACACTGCTCGGCTGAGTGGAATCACTGCTTGGATTAACACATACTCCGCTGGAGGGAGGTTTGTAGTGAGTGACACCTTTGCGGGGATCATGCTCTGTGGGGAACGGTATTGGTGACTTTCGTCGTTGTCCCAATTCCTGGAGCCTGTAGTAAGCACTTTTGTATGTTCACTTTTCGTACATTTGCGATTAGATTTTTATTGTCAAATGCATATAATCATTCAAAGCAAACGCTGGACTTATTGCAAACGACAACAGTGAAAATTGTAAAGAGAAAGAACTTGTATTTATTTGAAATGTGGCGTATGGCCAAGTAGTTTTGTACACAAGAAAGGTAAAAAGCTATGCGGAAACAATCTCGTTAAGTTCCAACTATGCTAGTACTCATATATTTCAACTATCTCATCTCCTTGTTGTCAGTAGAAAGTGAGTGAATTGATCTTTGCCATTTGAATCTTGAATGCTGATAGTAGTGCAAGCGGGTGATCCGAAGAGACATAGTCGACGCTTGAATCCCTAACTTTTCCTAGACCGCCCTTTCGGGTTTTCACCAGGATACCCTTTTTGCCCAAGCCGCCTTTTCGTGTTTTCGACTTGGTGTACATGTTTTGTATATATCCTTAACTTTTGCCCGAACCTTTTGGTTCGCCAGATGCCCTTATTTTGCGGGCCGGTCGACCTAGCGGGTCTCTTTATGCGTAGTATTTTTGACTATGTCGTGTTCGTGGTGGGAAGTCTTCACCATCCATGGTGCTAAGTATCATAGCTCCGGAAAATCTTGTCTTGACTACAAACGGTCCCTCGTAGGTGGGAGTCCATTTGCCCCAGGATCACCTTGTGGAAGAATGATGCGCTTGACTACTAGATCACCGACTTGGTAGACTCGGTGTTTGACCTTCTTGTTAAATGCTCGATCATTCGTTTCGATAAATGTCCATGGCGGATGGATGCGAGTCGTTCTCATCAATCAAGTTAATCGGTCAAGGCGTGGACCCAATCGTCTTCGCCTAACTCGCCTCTGGAGGACTCGTTGAGGGTATCTGAACCTCGATGGGTAAGACGGCTTCCATACCGTATACGAGAGAGAAGGGGGTTGCCCCTGTGGATGTTTGTGCTGTAGTGCGATAACCATGAAGAGAAAATGGTAACATCTCATGCCAATCTTTGTAAGTCACTGTCATCTTCTGTATGATCTTCTTGATATTCTTGTTGGCGGCTTCCACTGCGCCATTCATTTTAGGCCGATACGGAGAAGAGTTGTGATGTTTGATCTTGAACTGCGTGCAGAGTTCGGTGATCATCTTGTTGTTGAGATTGGAACCGTTATCTGTGATAATCCTTTCGGGAGTGCCATACCGACAGATAAGATTATGTTTGATGAATCGAGCCACAACATTCTTGGTAACAGATGCATACGAGGCTGCTTCTACCCACTTGGTAAAGTAATCAATTGCCACAAGGATGAAACGATGTCCATTGGAAGCTGTGGGCTTAATTTCTCCGATCATGTCAATGCCCCACATTGCAAAAGGCCAAGGAAGTTAAAACATTCGAGGTCTTGGAGGTACGTGTACTTTGTCGGCATAAATCGGCACTTGTGACAAGATCGAGCATAGCGGTGACAATCGACTTCCATGGTGGACCAATAGTAACCCGTTCTCAAAATCTTCTTAGCCATGGTGTGTCCTTTGAGTGGGTACCAAATGCGCCGTGTAACTCTTCCATGATACGCATTCTTTTTTCACGGTCTACAGTGAGTAAGCACAAGTCGTGGTTGCGCTTGTATAAGATGCCGTTCTTTGAGGAAGAATTTGGATGCAAACCTTCTCATGAACTTCTTATCATTAACGGATGCCCTCTGGATATTCCGAGTCTCAAGATACCTCTTCACGTCATAGTACCAAGGTTTCTCTTACGTATCAAGCTCATAACAATCTGGTTCGTCAAACCTCTCGATGATGATCTGGGGAGCCTCGTTGTCCCATCTGACCTTGAACATAGATGACATAGTAGCTAATGCATCTGCCAACGTATTCTCTTCTCGTGGAATGTGATTGAAAGTGATCTCTTCGAAGTAGGGGATCAAACTCAGAACATGCTCTCGATACGGAATGAGTTCAGATGCTTCGTATCCCACTCGCCTTTTATCTGACTGATCACTAAAGCTGAGTCTCCATACACTTGTAAGAACTTGATTCTTAAGTCAATAGCAGCTTTAAGACCCATGATGCACGCTTCGTACTCGGCCATGTTATTAGTGCAACTGAAACATAATCTGGCGGTGAAAGGAGTATGTCCGCCTGTAGGGGATGTAATGATGGCGCCAATGCCATTGCCAAGTGCGTTTGAGGCTCCATCAAAGACCATAGTCCATCGAGATCCTTGTTCAGGTCCTTCGTCTGGGCCTGGCTCTTCGCAATCTGTAACTAGTAACACATCTTCGTCTTGGAAATTCGAACTGCATAGACTGATAGTCATCTACGGCTTGGTGAGCCAAATGATCGGCTACTACACTTCCTTTGATTGCTTTTTGAGAAGTGTACTGGATGTCGTATTCGGTCAAGATCATTTTCCATCTTGCTATTCTTCCAGAGAGAGTTGGTTTCTCAAATATGTATTTTATCGGATCCATCTTGGAAATCAACAAGGTAGTGTGAGTCAACATATACTGTCTTAGTCGGCGAGCAGCCCAAGCCAAAGCGTTGCAAGTTTTCTCAAGCTGTGAGTATCTTGTTTCACAGTCGGTAAACTTTTTGCTAAGGTAGTATATTTCATGCTCTTTTCGACCAGACTCGTCATGTTGCCCCAACACACACCCCATTGAATTCTCTAACACTGTTAAGTACATGATAAGAGGTCTTCCTTTGGCAGGTGGCATCAGGATAGGAGGATTCTGTAGGTACTCCTTGATTTTGTCAAAAGCGATCTGGCAATCGTCGTTCCATTCCACCACTTGATCTTTCTTAAGTAACTTAAAGATTGGCTCACAAGTAGCGGTTAGGTGTGCAATGAATCTGGCAATGTAGTTTAGTCGGCCCAAGAAACCTCTGACTTCCTTCTCTGTGCGGGGAGCTGGCATTTCCTGAATAGCTTTAACCTTGGCGGGGTCAACCTCAATACCTTTACCACTGACAACAAACCCTAGGAGTTTTCCGGATCTGACTCCAAAGGTGCACTTGTTGGGATTCAGTCTCAATCTGTACTTCTTCAACCTGTCGAACAGTTTCTGCAAATGATTAAGATGTTCTTCTTCAGTCTGTGATTGAGCTATCATGTCGTCGACGTAGACCTCTATCTCGTGATGAATCATGTCGTGAAATAGTGTCACCATGGCACGCTGATAAGTGGCGCCTGCGTTCTTCAGTCTGAACGGCATAACCTTGTAGCGAAAGTGCCCACTGTGTAACAAAAGTAGTCCTCTCCATGTCTTGAGCCATTTTGATCGATATGTAGGAGAAACCATCCATGAAGGAGAAAACCTTATCTTTGGCGGTGTTGTCAACGAACATCAATATGAGGAGTGGAAAATCGTCTTCGGACTCGCTTTGTTCAGATCTACGTAATCCCACACATTCGTACCTTACCACCCTTCTTATACAGGCACCACATTTGCAACCCAGTGGATAAATATGACTAGAAAACCGCGTTGAACCGCTTCATAACCCGGCTTTGATTTTCTCGACATCTCGGGCGCATCGGAACCTTCATTTCTTTGGAGAAAACCTTCTTTTGTCGGCAATCGATGTACCACAATATCAATGTCTAAACACGGCATGTCTTCGTATGACCAAGCAAAACCTCAACATAGTCTCGTAGCATCTGAATCAACCTTTCTTTAACACTGTTCTCAAGGCCCGCTCCTATCTTGATCTCTTTTCTGTCTTAGTCAGTACCCAAATTCACAACCTCAACTTGCTCTTCATGTGGCTGTATAACTCGCTCTTCTTCTGTAGCAGATCGGCAAGTTCTCCGGAAATTCACAATCTTCCTCACTTTCGTCTTGACTTGATAGATCGGATTATCGAAGTCATATTTAGCAATAGCATAGCATTATTGAGATTCGGAGTGATTCTGCAGTGTATCACGTGGGTATGTGTAAGAAACACATAGCTTTTTGAAGGGGTGATAAAGTAAAAGAAAGAAAACAAACAATTGAATGCAAAAGTCCAACGATTTATTGAATGAAAATACGCAAACAACAGATAATAACCCTCGCAAACGAGCCATGATGCCCCGGGCAAGGCATTAGGCTTTCAAAGTTTATTGTTCAAAACATAAAGAAATACGAAAAGCAAAACAAAACAAGAGCAATTACTCCTGGCTAAAGGAGATTGGTATGACGTCTTCGGTCTTCCAATTGCTGAGCTTGTTGTCAGGAGTTCGGAAGATCCACTTGCTGATGTCGAAGTCGTTGTCGTCGTCTTCTATAGCATGGATTCCACTCTGACTGATGCGGAAAGGAAGTTGGCCGGCACGTTCGCGGCGTATCATCTTCTGACCCTTGATAGTGAAGCCTAAACCAGTCTTGTCAAATTTGAAAGGAAGATCGGGAAGCTGACCTCAAATAACACTACCTTCTTCAACAGCAACTTGAGCATCTTTCAGTGAGGCCATCCTAGGCGGGACTTGTGTAACTTCAGGAGTGACAGGAGAGTCAACAGGCATGACTCTGGGTATTGTTTCAAAAGCTTGACAGGGAGTCTCAAAGAATTCACCCTCCATCTCGAGGTATCGGAATGACTGTAGATGACTGACCATATACTCTTCTTCACCATACACGGTAACAACCTTCCCTTTCATCGGGTACTTCAGCTTCTGATGTAAGGTAGAGGTAACAGCAACTGCCCCATGTATCCAAGGACGTCCAAGTAGGCAAGAATAAGCTGGACGGATGTCCATGACAAAGAAAGTAGATTCGAAAGTCTGGGAACCGACTTTAACAGGCAGAGTGAGCTCTCCAAGCACTGTCCGCTTAGAACCATCAAAAGCTCTCACAATAATGTCACTGGGTCTCAGAACCAACCCTTCGACATTAAGTCGATCAAAAGCAGCCTTCGGAAGGATATTCAGAGCAGAACCGATATCCACCAAAACATGAGACAAGGTAGTACCCTTGCATTCCACAGAGATGTGCAAGGCTTTGTTATGTTTCTTTCCGGAAGGAGTCAAATCAGCATCAGAGAAGCCTAGGCCGTTGTTGGCAGCCAGGCTAGCAATACAAACTTCAAACTGGTTAGTGGTAGTGTCTTGTGGTACATGAGCATTCTTCAGAAATTTCACCAAGGCATTAGCATGAGCCTCGGAGCACAAGAGCAGAGCAAGCATGGAGATCTTGGACGGAGTCTGTCCCAACTGTTCCACAACATTGTAGTCACTCTTCTTGATGATTTTCAGAATTTCCTCCATTTCTTGTTTGGAGGTGTCTTCAGCAACTTCCTCTGGTACTTCAGGCTGAGCAGGATGAGTCACTGGTTCTTTCCCTCTAGCTGGGGATATTGGTTGAGTAGATGGGATGTGAGCTGGAGTCACAACGTCTTTTGGAAGAGAGATCTCTGGAGAGAATACCCTTCCGGTTCTGGTCACCTTGCTTGATCCGGTTATGTTGTCAATGTCAGGAATAGAAGTTTCAGCAGTAAGATCTTCAATGGTCCGAGGATCTTGCTTGACACCATGATAGTAAACCTCAGATCCATAATTCCAAGGGATAGCCTTGTCAGAGGAATATGGAACTGGTCTTGGAGAAGTGATAATGAGAGGTGCCACTCTAGGCGCAGGATCAGCAGAGGAAATCCTTATAGTGTTAACATCAGCATAATCTTCTGGGAAATCGTCACCCCATCCGGTCGCCTTAACATCTTCAATAGGAATCTTGTAACTATCAGGGACAGTGTACTTCACCATGTAATCATACTTTCCACTTGGCTGCCCCAAGGTGTCCCACACAGGTGGTACTATTTCATTCACATCTTCGATCTTTAGTTTAGACATTTCTTCACACAGCTTCTGCACGGGAGGTTTCAGAAATAGTATCTCACGGTTATTCATCATGCACTGAACACGTCTTCTCAACCAAGCACAACCATCAGGTGCAGACGGGCACCAACAACAATCCTCCGGGCATCTGGATTGACAAACTGCGACAAATTCTTCTTAACGATCATCGGAGGAATGGTCAAGTCATCTATGTTGAAAACATAAGTATCGTCCTGACATTGGAACTCTTGTCATGGTTAGGCATAGGCGCATTGATCACATTCGGAGTCTCGACAGGAGGGTCAAACTCAATCTGCTTAGCTTCAATCATATCTTGAATTTTGTTCTTTAGAGCCCAACAATCATCAGTACTATGCCCTGGGCTGTTAGAATGGTAAGCACACTTAGCATTAGGATTGTATCTCGGAGAAGAGGTATTGACATTCTGAGGAGGATCCCTCAAGGTTATCAGCTCCGCGTTCAACATGTATTGCAAGGCTTGCGATAATGGCATGTTGATCTTTGTAAACTGTCTTCGTGGCGCGTTCTGGCTACGTGCGTTGTCTCGCTGAGGTTGTGCTGATGCAGGGTTGGAGATCACAACTGCCCCCACAGATTGAGCGGTCGGTCTTGGCTCGGCTTTTCGACCATACACGGATTAGCTTCTTTCTTACCACCAAAAGATCTCTGCGCATTTGAAGATGACTCTGCATGGATCTTCCCACTCTTAATACCGCTTCGCTCGCTTTGTCAATATCATTCGGTGAATCCGGCTGAAGAGTTTCCAATCAGATGATTGAAGAAAGGGCCTGTCAGTGTCCCTATAAACATATCAACCAACTCCCTATTGGACAAGGGTGGTTGGACTCTGCCTGCTAAATCTCTCCATTTCTGAGCATACTCTTTGAACTTCTCATCACGACCCATAGACATGTTTTGTAGTTGCATGTGAGTGGGTGTTAATTCAGCATTGTACTCATACTGTCTGTAGAAAGCATCTGCTAAGTCACTCCAAGTACGGATACAGTCATTCTCTAGCTGATAATACCACTCCAATTGAGTTCCGGACAAACTCTCTTGAAAATAATGCATCCACAACTTTCTGTCATCAGTGTGGGGGTTGATCTTCTGAACATAGGACTTCAAATGCAGCTTAGGGCAAGACATGCCATCATACTTAGCAAAAGTTGGAACTTTGAACTTGAGAGGAATCACAACACCAGGAACAAGACTCAAATTATCAAAATTCAGCCCGGACATCTTCAGGTTTTCCACAGCATTCAGACGGTCTTCAAGTTGCTTGTACTTTTCATCCTCATCAGAGTATTGACCATCATCATAGTTCTTCTTAGACTCATGCTGGCTGCCTTCGTCATCACCCTTGTTACTTTGCTCATCTTCCTTCTTGAAACTTCCTTCCGAGAGCTCTATTCGACTGACCCTCTTAGGACCACCTTTGTAGCGTCTGCCCATGTTGAGGAGACCAACAACCTTCTTCTTTTTGTTGATGAGCTTCTTCAGATCTTCTTGACCTTGGACCAAGCTGGTGAACATCTGCTGGCCGAGCATTCGAGCTTGGAGATCTTTGTGATCTGTTAGAGCCATTTCGCTAAAATAAATAGCGAGCAAATGAGAAAACCAATCTCCAATGTACCTGTGATGCAATGTTATGCTATGATATGCAATGTTTATGCGAATGCAATGCAATGTTTTCAAGGACCTTAGAGATTTAAATTTGTTAAACAAGCAAAAACAAACATTTATTAGTACTCTTTTTATTATTCTTTTTTCTTTTTAAGTACAAGAGATAGTTCAAAACAATAAAAGAAAAGCATAAAAATCCTAAAGCTCTAAGTCTCCCATGGGCGCTTCCTCTTGGTGCCGAGGTAGGTGTTGATGCTTCGCTCCCCATGAAGTAGCTTGGTCAACTCTAGCACTTTCTTCTCACTTGCATAGCACTGAGCTTCAAAGGTATCTCTTTCTTCTTTAAGCTGAATCCAAGATCTCTTCAAGTCTTCAAAATCGGTGGGCATGTCGGGATGGAGAAGATTATAGGTACGTCGCCTATAGCAGGTTCCATAATTCTTGGTAAAGCAGTGAATGGCATCATGAGGTTTTGAGCTCGAGCTCGCACCCATTTGAGGTAAGGTTCCCAAGGAATGGGATTTTGGTGCCCCAAAGTCTTGGTATCATCTTCTTTACCATGCCCCAGCGTGTATGAACCTTCGGTAATTCGGAGATCGTGGTTGTAGTCGAACACAACATCTTGGAGAAGCATATATGCGGACCATCTTTCCGAGCAAAACCAAGCGTAGAGCTAGAAGGGTTGTAAGTAATACCTCCCTTATACCAAGAGGTACATTAGGAATTCTCCTGGCGCTCAATGAATGTGAAGTCCTTTTGAGAGAAAAGATTCCAACGGATATCTGAATGAGAGTGACATCAGTCTTTGAGACCATCTCAACCTTTGTTCGTTCTTCAAAGAGTGGAGGAAGGTGCAAAATAAACCACCTTGAAAGTAACGGTATACAACACATGAGAGTTCCTTGTCTCTTAGTAATGCAGTGTGGAAGAATGTAGGATGTCTCCAAGTAAGGTAGGCACAGGATTGCGGGTGAAACAATTTGATGGCATTGATATCTATGAATTGATCCGAGTTAGGGAATAGAACCAAACCATAAATTAGCAAGGCCACAATGTTTTCAAATGCATGGAAACTCATAACTTTGAGGAATTCTCGGGCTTTCTTAATTAGGAACTTAGAAAGTAAACCCTTAACTCCGCTTCTTGTTTCCCAATTGGCTTGATATCGAGCGCTTAAGATGTAAAGGTGATGCAATGTCTTCGACTTAGGAACCTTTTCTAGACCGGTGAATGGCATTTGATCAAGAATAGGTATCCCAAGTAGCTTAGAGAACTCTTCCAAGGTAGGAACCAACCGATAATCTGGGGAATGTAAAGCAATGGTGTTTCGGATCAAAGCTGGAATAGGACATGCATCATATCTTCTTCAAAGCCGGAGATAACGGATCATAGATAACCATGTCTTTTGATGAACCGAGCATGGTGGGAGTTTCGAAACCAATTCTTTGGTGAGAAGGTATACCCATAAAGTTGATTCGGATAGTCTTTCTAGAAGCCATAATACCCTACAAAAGAGCAAAGATAAATCCCTAGGTCCTTGAAATAGTTAGAAATGATATGCAATCACAATTATGTCATGATGTCATGTTTTAGCACACACAAACAATTCACACAATGAGCCTAGGTTTAGGCTTGCATGAGGTATAGGTGATTACCCACCAAAAGTTTGAGTTGGTTCATCTGTCCTATAATAATGCAAGGTTCTAGGAATCTCATATCATAGATCTTTCTCGTGGCGTTTATTTCAATCGACGGCCAAGTGGTCGATCGAAAATATCCCAAAAGTCGATCTCAATGAGCGTAGCATCGGTATCAACCAACCTTAATGCCAAAAGCCGCCATCTCACTACCTTCTAATGGCCAAGATGGGTCAATTAGGGTTCTAAAAGTTTAGTTAGCGGCAGATGACACCACGAAGCCAAATACTATCTTCAACTTGGGAATGAAGAGTATCGGGACAACCAAAGCGTCACGCTAACGTAGCCATCATGTTGACCGCGTAGTTATCGTCTAGCGGTCGCGATGATCTAATGCTACTTACCTAAAAGGAAACCGGATCGGTGTAGGATCCCCACAAATATAATACCCAAGCAACCCTTAAAGATAAAGCATACAAGTCAAACGAAGCGATAAAGTTATCTAGAAATCCCTAAGGCAATTCTCTTTAGGGTATTTCCCAGTCCAGATTACGTAACACGGTGAAGCGACTTTGTAGGTTTTTGTATCGCAAATGTGCGGATAGCAAGAGTAGCCACCGACTTTTATTTTATCCAATTAAGGGAAGGTAAAAGTGAAAAAATACCTTCGTTTAGATTACGTACGGGAGAAAGGTTATGAAAAGGGAAGGTATTAGCACCCCTTTCCATCCGATTTATTCTCAGGCTCTTAGTTGCTCTAGATTACCTTTAAAATTATGCTTCGTGTGTTTGACAAAACTGTTTTGAAAAGGCATTTCGCTTTGACTTTGTAATGATTCATGTAGGAATGTATCTAAGTGTTCGGAAATGTTTTTGTTTTGAAAAAATTTGAACTTTGAAAAAATAGTGTGTGGTATGAAAAGCATTTGGTAGGCGAGCAACTAAAGACTTATTTTCCCACTTTCGAAATTGGTCGTTTTGTACTTCTACATTCCTTTAGAATAGCGTTAGCCATACCATTAGTTGGTAGGTAACTCCATTCGTTGGATGTGGCGGGACATTCGAAGGGACATCGGATGGTCATAGAAGGCAACTTGTAGGAAGTATCCTAGCACATTCGAAGGACTATCATCATTTTTCGTGGCGACAATCGAGGGTCAAGATCATGTATTCGGAGGCGACATCGTGGGTCTTATGATCTTTGTATCGAAGGACTATGATGATTTGTTTGGAAAACAACGGTGCTAGAATACCCTACGTTCGAGGACATGACCATTTGAATTGTAAGGCAACGAGAGAGAATTACCTAAGGGTGCATGTGTGAAAAGTGTGTCGATTTGAGATATTTTATCTTGCAAATTAGTGGGCTAAGTTCGTTATTATCTTGCCATACACGCCTAATTACTAGCAATTGATAGGGTCGGAAAGTAAAGTGTGGAAAGTAAATGTCATACGCTATTACATGGCTGGGGTAGTTACATAATATAGTGCGGAAAGTAAAGGCGGAAATGTAAAGGTGCGGAAAGTAAATCCTCGCTATTACATAATAAAAATTTGCGACCTATACATCTTTTCTAGAATTTGTAAATGTGAGATAATCATAAATAATCAGAATAAAGTTAGTAAAATGTTTTGGAAATTAGTAGGAAAATATTTTTTAGGTTGGTAACCTTAATTAAAAGAAAGAAAAAATATTTTTGTATTTTTTGAGATTGATTTTAATGTAAAAATCCTAAATCTATGTTAATTAGCATTTAATTAGAAAAATAATTGAAAATGCAAATAAAAAATAAATGTTTTTGTGTCAAAAATTAAAATAAAGGTTTTTGAAACCTAAATCTAAAATTAAAACATTTTTTAGGATTTTAGAAAATAGTCAAATTAATTTATGAAAATAAATAAAAATAAGAAAAGAGAAATTAAAAAAAAATGTTAGAAGCATTGAAGGAGAAAAGTGGTAAAAAAAAGATATGGTCCCTGGAGGTGTTGAAAGTTTTGAATCTTGATGCCGAAATGAATTCTGAACCTGAAACAAAGTATCGACACAAAAAAAGAAAACACTAGCATAAAGATGAATCAAAATTAAATCAATGATAATAGAGGAATATTGTCACGGGTCGAAACCCAATGTTGAGTTGTTGCCGTTGACAAACTGTACGAAATAGATTTCATTCATATTTTTGATATGTTAGTTGTTTGTAGTTTGTTTAGAAAAAAAAGTGATGTTGTTAATGGTGAAAAATGGTTTTGTTAGAAAAACTTCACTAATACAAATTAGAAAAAAAATGCATGTAGAAATATATTAGTAAATTGTAAGGTTTTTAATATGCAAGACCAAAAAAAAGTTAGTATTTCTAATGGTAGATATGGACCGTAAAAAAAAAAGTGGTTCGATTAAAATGATAAATAAAAATGGCTTGTAAGTGTGAAACCGTGAGAATTGTTATACAAAAAATAAAATGTAAAAAACAATCAACCTTCAAATAAACATCATGTGGTTAGAACAACAAACGAGATAAAATAAAAGGAATGCCTCATATGAAAATCATCGGCCAAAAACTAGACACAATTTGAAAAGAAACTTTGAAAAGAGATTGAAAAAATGTGTGTGAGAAATTGTGGAAATTTGTGGGTGATTGTTGGTAGAAAGAAAAGAAAATGTTAGTGTAGGAAATATGCAATGAAAAAAATATGGTGTCCTCCCTTTTTTTCGTTGTATCAAAATTGGCCTCTATTTATAACAAATATTAGGTTAAACAAATATAGAAAAAATTAAATATGATCAATGACTCAAAAAATTTCATTTAATTGTGATTTGTAATTTAATCAATTAAACAATATTTTCCTAATTTCTTTTTACTTGCTCCCCAAGATTTGAAAACATGCCAAAATAAGAACAAATTGACTTTAAAACTTTCCTTTTTTTGATTTTGGTCTAAAAATGCATAAAAATGATTAAAAAAAGTAAAAATAACATTTTTTTGAAAAATACATAAATAGTAAAATTCGAAAATTAGTATTTAAATAATAAAAATATGATTTTTATGATTTTTGAAAATAGATTTTTTAAAAGGAAAAGAAAGTTAGTAACAAATAACAAAAAAAATGTTAAAAGTGCAACATGTGAGATTCGAACCCATGACCTCATATTTACAAAGCTTACCTCCTTACCAATTGTGCTATCTTGTTTATTCGAAATAGAAATGCAATTGGCAGTATATGGAGACGAACAAGTATTTGTCATATTTAAAAATACAAATAATTTGAAATAAATTATTATATTTTTAAATAGACCTTGAGAACGAATATTTGTAAAAATCCCTGGAATATTAGTGTAATAAACCAAAAGAAATTTAAAACCAAGTTTAAAAATAATTTTGACCTTAGTATCGGGTGGGCAAATTTTGGGGTATGACAGAGTATAGCTTCCTCTTGAGCTTCATGCAAGATAACTTATCCCCAGCATGGGTCAGCCTTCTCTTGGGCTTCGTACAAAGAAACTCTCCCCAACAGAGTTAGCCTCCGCTTAGGCTTCATATAAAACAAACACTCCCCTATTGAGTCAGCCTCCTCTTGGGCTTCGTTCAAAAGAACTCCTCATTGAGTTTAGCCTTCTCTTGGGCATCATACAATGAAAGAGACAGGAAATCTCTTAACAGTCTCCTCTTGGGCTTCCAATACAAAGAATCACCCGCGCTAAGATAGAACCCTGAAAGGATGGTTTCTCGGTGAAATCACTTTCAAATTCCCCATAGAGTAAAATTTCTCGGTGAAATTGCTCTTATTCAGTAAAGGATGGTTTCTCGGTGAAATCCCTTTCAAGCCAAAGCCAGCCATACCTTATAGCTTCCTCTTGAGCTTCATACAAGGACCCTCGATGACCCTCGATGACCCTCGGAATGCCTCCTCTTGGGCTAACAATACAAGGACCCACGGGCTTCTTAAAAGCATCCCTTTAATCCAATCAATTTCTCCTTGAGATTTAGACATCTATCATCTCTATGGAAGAAGTATCTCATCTATTACATCACATACAGTCAAAAACTTTTCAAACTTTTCAAATTTCTTTTCAAACAAAAACATCTCTTAATTGTAAGTGGTAACGCTTGAATACTCAAGCAAAACACCCAATACTTACAGTTAAAAGATTCAATCATCTTTTTCAAACATCTTTCTTAAACATGTAAGTGGTAACGCTTGTACACTCAAGCAAAACACCTAATACTTACGAAGATTTTAATCAATCAAACTTTCAAAATGTATGTGATGAAATAGATTAGATACATTTTTCATTAAGATGACATTTGTGCATCTCTTACTAACATCCGTTGCTTTCCACTAGCATAAGTAGAACTACGATTGCTCGACTTTCTCAACATCCTTTTGAGAATACGTAGGCACAAGGTCTCATCCTTGAGCAAATTTCTATCTCCTCGGACCAAACAAACCATAGAACCACCAGATCCGAGCTACAAATGCTCGATTCCCACTAGGGATATGTATCTGAGAAGATCCATAGATCTTTTGAGCACAATAACAAATCTAGAATCCCATAATCTCATTTCTTAAAATCCAAAGGAGAAACTTTCCCAATCATAGAAATAGCAATTAAAACACACAAACATATCAAATATATTCATATATAAAGTCAGATAACTACATATATTTAGGTGCTCCATCTATTCCCTTTATATACCAATCCCCTTATTCGAATCTCCCCATGTGTTACGTCTAGTTTAGCTAGTCGTTCGCATACCAATATCAATTGAGGTATTTCACTTTCCCCTTTTCATAATCATTAAATCATCTTTCTTGTGTTGAAAATAATAAAGCTTGATGCTCGCGGCATCTTTATAAACAAATCAAAAGATTTAAATCGTTTAGTGCAGTCAAGAACTCGTTCGCATCCTCCAGGCGTCACCCTACTTATGAGGAAAAATGGCGACTCTGGGAGAATCAGCGAAACTTTGATTTTTCAAAAAAGCGTTACTACGTCCGAAGCACCATTTTTTTGTTTTCAAAAAGAAAGAAAGGGATAAGCTTTTATATTTTGCATATATCTGTTTTTCTTTGTGTGTTTCGCGATTTCACTGATGGAAAGAAATCTAACCCGGATTTAAAACATTTTAAGATCTAGGTGGAGGTATTATCGTGGCAGTTCAATGCTTTCGAAGTTAATATTTCCTTGATGGAGGTTGTCTTGAGGTATTGTGTTTAGCAAGTAATTGCGAAAACGATGTATTCGGGGAACTTAGAAGCTAAGTGGACTTGTAGAACACATAAACCATCCTGGCCATTAGGATGTAGTGCGAGAGAGATTATTCGGTGTAAGCCTAGAGTAATTGTCATGCGATACTACGATCGAGCGAGTTTCTCTTGAAAATATTATTGGACCATCAGTATTCACCAAATCCAATAATGTTTTGAAGAGGAGTGTTGAGCTGTATTATCGAGTAGAACCGATTCACGATAAATAAGCCCATAGAACTTAACCGTTGATTCTTATCGTTGGCTTCATGCTCGTGACTTGAACGCTTGACCACATGTATAACTACTAACCATGTTTTACTGCATTCATGCATTCATTCATTCATTCATAAAAACAAAAAAAACTTCTTTCTCTTCCCATTTCAAAAGAATTTAGAGATTTTTCTTTGTAAAATATTTTAGGTTAGAGTGATGGATGTCAGAGGAAGATTCACCAAAAGATACAGTTTTAGGATTCCTGATGTAGGAAAGTTAAAAGAGTTAGCATCCTTGGTAGAAGATCCCTCCGATTTCAAAAAACGCTATGGAACTCTTTTAACTCTTCTGAATGCTAACGTTGATGAAGGACTTCTCAAAACTTTCGTTCGGTTCTCGATCCGTCTCATTTCTTTCCACGATTATCGGTTAATGCCTACTTTGGAAGAGTATGCGCATATCCTAAGAATCTCAGTATCGGACAAAGTGCCTTTCAATGGTTTGGAAGCCATTCCTAAGTCACAAGTCATTGCAACGATGACTCATTCAAAGAAATGTGAGATAGACAAAAACCTAACTACGAGAGGAAAACTCTTGGACTAACCTCAAAGTTCCTAATGGAGGCTCTCAAATTCCGAGTGGTAGTATGGTAGCTGAAATATTTTAGCTTTACTCCTCTATGGATTGGTGTTGTTTCCCAACGTCCCAAATTTCGTTGATATCAACGCCATAAGGATCTTCGATTGGAAATCCTGTTCCCACTACCTTGGTGACATGTGTCTCTATTCATCATAGGAATCGTCAAGGAGGAACTATCGTGTGTTGTACCTCTGTTTTCAAATGGATTACCTCACATTTGCCTAAATCTCCTATCTTCCACGAAAACAAAGCAGTGGCATTCGGAAGACTCATGTCTCTTACAAGCAGCGATATCCATTGGTATACTTTGGCAAACAATGAGATGGAAATCATTGAGAGTGGAGGAATAGCATTACCTCTCATTGGTACGAGAGGAGGAATTAACTATAACCCATTCCTAGCGGGGCGTCAGCTCGGATAAGCAAACTCGGTAAACCTCAGGTTCTGGGTGAAAGCTACTTCTACCATGAAGGGAGGATTCCCAGGATTGCGAGGCTAGGATGATTAAAGCTTGGCATCACATCGAAAGAAAGGAAAAGGAAAGGCAAAGAATTGTGTAGCCACGAAACCTACACTTCTTGGGTAAAAAGAGCAAAGGAATTCGAATGCCTTACGCATGAGGGATCCCATGTTCTCAATCGCCTCCAAATCAACAAATTTTCCTCGCCGGCGTGGGAGAATACCAAGAAGTCTTGACCAAGATAAGGCTTGAGAAGGAAGCTTTGGAAAGCAAATTCCTAAGGCTAACCTTGAGAATGAGAAGCTCAAAGCAAGTCAAAGATCATGAAAAGGCGCTTTATTTCCGGATGAATGGCTCATGGAGAAAGATGAGAAGATTCGCGGAAGGATAACGCAATCCGAGATCGTCCGGAAAGGAAAAGAAAGCTTGATGACAACCAGCGATCCGCTCCCAACGAATGGAGAAGAGTCGTCGACAAGCTAAAGCGAGAAAGCGTAACTAAAAGCTCGCTATGGAAAGGAAGTCCAAGAGAGCGCATCAAGCCTTGGATCTTCATCAGACGAAGACGTTTAATTAGTTCAATTTAGTTTGTAATTTTATCATTTATTGTATCATTTGTGTGAGCAATGCTCCAACAAAAAAAATAAAAATTGTTGTAATCTTCTTCCAATAATCAATGAAATTTGTGTTTTTCCATCCAAATATGTGCCAAGAAATATCTCTTTTAGCATAAATTCTTTGGAAATTCTCTTTCTTTACAATCATATTCATGCATCCTATCTTGCATTTAGGTCTATTGTCTAGATTCTCACTTTTCTAGTTGGAATCACTTTTCGAGATAAAGAAATGATTGTCAGTATCGCGTCTTAGAGTTTCATTGCGTCCGCAGACCAACCTCGAACGCATCGATACTAGATCAAAAACGAAAAATGGAGAACTTTGAGCAAGAGAACGTTGAACTGTCTGATGGCACAACGCTACAAGAAGAAGTGGAAAGACTCACGTCTTTGGTTAACTCACTTAGTAGCAAAGTCAACAAGCAGCGTCAAGCAGTCAAAACCAAACAATAACTTCAGAGGAGACTACTACTCCGGTGTAAATTTATGTGCCCGATGGTTCACCTTCAGCATGCCAGAGGGCTATCCATGGGGAATGCCTTTCAACTTCGGCATAGGAGTTCGCCAACCGACTTCTCAAACAATCTCGCTTGACATCCCTACTTTGCAGCAAAACTCTGCTTCACAGCATGGAATAACTTTTCCACAAGTAACAATGTTGGTTTCTCAACCGATTATGTTAAACTCCGCTTCCGTAGTACACACTACCACAGACAAAGAAGTTCATCACACTCCAGGAAATAACACGGACGCTCGTGGTTCGATGGAGAATCTCCAGGAACAGCTCCTCAAAATGCGGCTTGAGATAAAAACAATTCAAGGGAAAGAATTGTTTGGAAAAAGTGCCCAGGATCTCTGCTTAGTACCTCGTGTAAAAATACCTGCGAAATTCACAATCCCGGATTTTGAAAAGTACAAAGGGAACTCTTGTCCTCGGAGTCATCTTACCATGTATGCTAGAAAAATGTCTACGTACAATGAGGATCATCAACTGCTAATTCATTACTTCCAGGACAGTCTCACCGGTGCCGCATTGAAGTGGTACATGGGTTTAGACAGCACGAATATCCAAACGTTCAATGACTTAGGTAAAGCCTTCGTTCAACAATATAAGTTCAACTTGGATATGGCTCCTGATAGGGATCAACTTCGCTCCATGTCTCAAAAGGAAATAGAGACATTTAAGGATATCTGCGAACGATGGAGTGCTTTGCCCAAATAAACCCACCGTTGGAAGAAAATGACTAAGGTATTCTTGAATACTCTAAACTCATTCTACTATGAGCGAATGATCGCTAGCGCTCCGTTTCAATGAAATGGTAAGCATGGAATGCGATTAGAAGAGGTGTTCGAACGGACGTCTAACCAAAAAGCAGGATCTTCTAATAACACCAAGAAAGTTGAACTAGCTTTCCAGGAAAAAGAGCATGACGTAGGAATGGTATCCCGAAACCCGTAAGAATGTCATCCAACAACGACGGTGTACGCCGCACCCATTTATCAACATAACTCCGAACACGTGAATTGCTCCGCAATTTCAACAAAATCAACAAACTCAACACCTCGTCAGCAGGCTCGGTTTAATAACCAAAATCGTACGCCTCGGGTCACTCAGTTCGACCCAATTCCCATGACGTACGCGGAACTTTACCCAGCACTAATAGAAAGAAACCTGATACAGACAAGGTTACCGCCTCCGGTTCCTGAGAAATTGCTGTGGTGGTACAAAACCGACGTATCTTGCCCTTTTCACCAAGGGGCACCAGGCCATGACCTCAAACATTGCATAGCATTAAAGGCAGAAGTACAAATGTTAGTAAGGTCTAATCTTCTTTCCTTCAAAAATACAAGCCCAAACATGCAAGCTAATCCGCTTCCCAGTCACAGCGGACATTCAGTAAGTTTGATACTTAGAAATACCGACAGGTATCTTGTCACCAACGTAAATTTAATCGGAGGAACGTGGTGCGTCTTCCGAAACATCTACGAGTGCAATGAGTGTTTCGCTAAACATGATTATTCAGCTTGCGACATTTGCTCAAGGATATTCAAGGATGTTCCACCATAGGCAGATATCCAACATTTGTTAGACACTTCGGTGATTTACTGATTTATAGATACCGAGATGACCACGACGTAAATACCGTAGGGCATTTTCATGAGCTTTTAGTCTCGTGATATCAACTCGGAAAATCCCGAAGTAAACATTGTGATCCCTTGTTTCAACATACCCGAGCATGTGGAGATTGCATGGTTCCAAATTCCAACATCTCCTTTGGTAATTTGCCCACTGTCTGTTCCATCAGCTTCTACCAAGCAATTCCTTACCAATACAATGCCACCCTAATAGAAGATGGGAACGAGAAACCCCTGCCTACGCTTCCAGCTAACGTCAATATAACAGAAATCGGACGAGTAACAAGAAGTGGACGAGTTCATACTCGATACCACCAAACACTTTGCAATTCACATTGTTAAACATAACCTGGTTAGCATATCTCTTTGAGAATCTTAGCGATTCCCATTGCTAACCCAAGCACAAATATTGGTTCTACTGATGGAACCAACATCAACTCAGACATTGAAGAGATACTAAGACTGATCAAGAAAAGCGAGTATCGAGTCATAGATCAACTGATGCAGACTCCTTCAAATATTTCAATACTGTCTTTACTCCTTAATTCCGAAGCTCACCGAGAAGCTTTGATGAGAGTATTAGACCAGGCTTATGTGGATCACGACGTGACTACAGACCAATTTGGAGGGATCGTTTCCAACATAACAGCCTGTAACAATCTGAGTTTTAGTGACGAAGAACTTCCGGAAGAAGGGAAAGATCACAACTTGGCCTTGCACATCTCAATGATTTGCCAATCAGATTCCCTGTCCCATGTATTGGTGGATACGGGTTCGTCTTTAAATGTAATGCCAAAAACGAATCTCGCTCGTTTAGCTTACAAAGGAATGCCGATGAAGTTCAACGATATAGTGGTAAGAGCTTTCGATGGATCGAGAAAGTTCGTTATTGGGGAAGTAAATCTCCCGATGACAATTGGCCCTCACACTTTCAAAATTACCTTCCAAGTCATGGACGTACCAGCTGCATACAGTTTCTTGCTAGGAAGACCTTGGATCCACGATGCAGGAGCAGTAACTTCTACTCTCCATCAAAAGTTAAAATTCACAGTTAATGGAAAGTTGGTGACTATTAGTGGTGAACAAGCTTTACTTGTAAGTCATCTATCCAGTTTCTCCTTCATCACTGCTAATGACATTGAAGGGGCACATCTCCCAGAAAATCCATTAGAAGATGAATCTACTAAAAACAGATCATCTATCTCTTCCTATAGAGAAGCGGCACAAATGGTGAAAAACGGCAATGCCCAAGGATGGGGACAAGTAGTTAAACCTGTCAACAATGGAACAAAAGCCGGACTTGGGTTCACACCTGTATTCTCTCAGAACGAACCAAAAGATGAGGCACTTCCCCCGATCAAGGAAGTATTTCACAGTGGAGGTTTCTTAAACCCTGTTCCACAAGAAGTCAGTGTTGTAACCATAGAAGAGGATAAAGACAATCCGTCCAAATATGAAGAGTGGAGCACTTACTTGAATAGCCCTGAATATGTGTCTCAGGAGAAATCATATGCACCGACTGATCAATTCAAAGACATGTCCTTGCAGCAACATGAAAATCCACTAGTCCCTGCTGAAATCTGGGATACCTTGGGAGAACCAAGTGGCAAATACGACTACATGGTGAGATACACTGCGCCAGAAAGCTCGAAAATCCGGATCGAAGATATCCAGCCTACAGGATGGGGTGATGACTTTGAATACCCTAGTCAACCAGAGGAGGAATACTCGTCTTCTCAAACTAATCAACAGATTGAGATCCCAAATGAAGATCTCTGCTTCAACACGTCTGTGGAATTCACCCAGCCAGATCCTGGTTATCACTACGTCAACATGATCACTGAAGATCAAGAGTGCGACTCGGGATACGATCTAGAAAGTGTCGCCGACAATGAGTCTCTTCACTCAGAAGACTGGAAGGAACATCCCCAGTACTCAACACAAAGATCAACAGGAAGTACCCGTGCTATATCTCATACTTCCCGATCATTAATGAAGATCGCTTTAAGACACAAAGCAAGGGCCATCGTCCAGTCTTGAAACTGCTCAACCAGCAACCAAAGTCTACTCAAGGGTTAAACCAAGCGGAAAATTACCCGTACCTCGACTGAGTTCGTCATTACTGGAAACCTGTTGAAGTTAGAACTAATGTTCATAGCTCTAAGTAGTTTATTTTGCTTTTGTTTTGAACTCGTTTTAAACAGCGAAGAGATGTTTTATAGGGCTTTAGCTTTTAAATAATTTCTCTTTATCTTGCCCAAGATAAATGAGTTTGTATTTTAGGGCTCTGTTCATATTGTGAAACATAAATAAAACGCGTTGTTTTGTTTCCACACTTTGTGTTTATTTTCATTTTTACCCTTTTATGGAAATGATAATCCTAAAAACACATAAAAATCTCTTCAAAAAAAAATCATAATAAAAAATTAATCTGCATACATTAACTTTCAAAAAAAAACAACTTTTTTTTAATCAAACATAAATCAAAAATGCAGATTAAACAAATGGACAAAACCATTGAAAGCAATAACTCTACGCTTTCTCCGACTCAAATCCTCGTGAATTAGCCAGAAGAAGAAGTTGAAGAGATCCCGAATGAAATTTCATTGCTAAGCGAGAAAGGATCATCCGATCACAAAGAACCTCTAGAAGCAATTAACTTGGGTTACGAGGAAGATATAAAAAAGTCAATATTGGAGCTTCACTTGACAGTAGTGTCAAAAAAGAAAAGCGATAAGTCTTCTCAAAGAATACGTTGATGTGTTTGCTTGGTCCTACCGAGACATGCAAATTTGGATACCGGCATAGTAGAGCATCACTTAGTTAAGACCGAAATATCCATGATTAAGCGGCGAGAGAGTTCATCTGAAATGGTGAGAAAATCAAAGGAAGTTCAAAAGCATTTCGACGCTGGTTTCCTTGTCACCTAAGTATCCTCAATGGCTAGCCAACATAGTACACTGTCCAAGAAAGATGGAAAGGTCAGAATGTGTGTTGACTACGGGACTTAAACAAAGCTAGTCCAAAAGGCGATTTCCCACTTCCTTTATGTCGACATGCTAGTGGAATGACAACGCAAAATTCAATGTCTTTTCCTTCCATGGATGGTTTACTCTAGTTAT
>CM038794.1:41913749-41983635 GCA_021764765.1 Vicia sativa | reverse complement strand
GTTCTTCCTCTTGGTGCCGAGGTAGGTGTTGATGCTGGCTCCCAGAAGAGTAACTTGCAGTCGACTCTAGCACTTTCTTCTCAGCATAGCCTTGAGCTTCAAAGTATCTCTTTCTTCTTTAAGCTGAATCCGAGATCTCTTCAAGTCTTCAAAATCGTTAGGCATGTCGGGATGGAAACGATTATAGAATAAGTACGCCTGTATGAGGTTCCATAATTCTGGTAAAGCAGTGAATGGCATCATGAGGTTTTGAGCTCGACTCGCACCCATTTGAGTGGAGTTCCCAAGGAATGGGATTTGGTGCCCCAAAGTCTTGGTATCGGTCTTCTTCACCATGCCCCAGCGTGTATGAACCTTAGTGGTGAGTGCAGGAGATCGTGGTTGTATCGAGGCCACAACATCTTGGAGAAGCATATTGTCACGGACCATCTTTCAAACAAAACCAAACTGGCGTAGAGCTAGAGAAGGGTTGTAAGTAATACCTCCCTTATACCAAGTAGAGGTACATTGAGAATTCTAGCGCTCAATGAATGTGAAGTCCTTTTGAGAGAAAAGATTCCAGTGAATGAGTGACATGGTCTTTGGACCATCTCAACCTTTGTTCGTTCTTCAAAAGCGTGGAGGAAGGTGCAAAATAAACCACCTTAAGTAAATTGATACAACACATAGAGTTCCTTGTCTCTTAGTGTGCAAGGTGGAGGAATGTAGGATGTCTCAAGTAAGGTAGGCTTGCAGGGATTGCGGGTAAGAAACAATTTGATGGCATTGATATCTATGAATTGATCCGAGTTAGGGAATAGAACCAAACCATAAATTAGCAAAGGCACAATGTTTTCAAATGCATGGAAACTCATAACTTTGAGGAATTCTCGGGCTTTCTTAATTAGGAACTTAGAAGTAAACCCTTAACTCAGCTTCTTGTTTCCCAATTGGCTTCAATATCTGAGCGCTTAAGATGTAAAGTTTGATGCAATGTCTTCGTGCCAAGGAACCTTTCTAGACCGGTGAATGGCATTTGATCAAGAATAGGTATCCCAAGTAGCTTAGAGAACTCTTCCAAGGTAGGAACCAACGATAATGCAGGGAATGTAAAGCAATGGTGTTTCGATCAAAAGAATGGGGCGGCCATCATATCTCTTCAAAGCGGAGATAACCGGATCATGTGAATAACCATGTCTTTTGATGGTGAGCATGGTCGGGAGTTTACGACCAATTCTTTGAGGTATATACCCATATACAAAGTTGATTCGGATAGTCTTTCTAGAAGCCATAATACCCTACAAAAGCAGAGCAAGATAAATCCCTAGGTCCTTGAAATAGTTAGAAATGATATGCAATCACGAATTATGTCATGATGTCATGTTTTGCTTTTACCTGAACAATTCACACAATGAGCCTGGTTTTGAGCTTGCATGAGGTATAGGTGATTACCCCACAAAAGTTTGAGTTGGTTCATCCTGTCCTATAATAATCACTTGGGTTCTAGGAATCTCATATCATAGATCTTTCTATTTCAATCGGACAGTGGTGATCGAAAATATCCAAAGTCGATCTCAATGGCGTAGCATCGGTATCAACCAACCTTAGTCTGCACCATCTGTCTGCTACTTCTGGCCAAGATGGGTCAATTAGGGTTCTAAAAAGTTTAGTTAGCGCTTGATGACACCACCAGAAGCCAAATACTATCTTCAACTTAGGAATGAAGTATCGGGACAACAAAGCGTCACCTTAACGTATACCATCATGTTGACGGCGTAGTTATCGTCTAGCGGTCGCGATGATCTAATACTACTTACCTAAAACCCGGATCGGATGTAGGATCCCCACAAATATAATACCCAAGCAACCATAAAGATAAAGCATACGTCAACGAAGCGATAAAGTTATCTAGAAATCCCTAAGGCAATTCTCTCTTTTAGGTATTTCCTAGTCGCCAGATTACGTAACGGTGGCCGACTTTGTAGGTTTTGTATATGCAAATGTCACGGATAGCAAAAGTAGCCATAGACTTTTATTTTATCCAATTAAGGTAAAATACGGAAAAATACCCCGTTTAGATTAAAGTGCGGAGAGAGGTTATGAAAAGAAGGTATTAGCACCTTTCCATCACTTGATTTATTCTGGGCTCTTAGTTGCTCTAGATTACCTTTAAAATTATGCTTTTACATGTGTTTGACAAAATTTTGAAAGGCATTTCGCTTTGACTTTATAATGATTCATGTAGGAATGTCACGAGAGTGTTGGAAATGTTTTTGTTTTGAAAAGAATTTGAACTTTGAAAAAAATAGTGTGTGGTATGAAAAGCATTTGGTAAATGACATAAGACTTATTTTCCCTTTCGGAATTGGTGGTTTTGTACTTCATTCCTTTAGAATAGCGTAGCCATACCATTAGTTGGTAGGTAACTCCATTCGTTGGATGTAGCGGGACATTCGAAGGGACATCGGATGGTCATAGAAGGCAACTTGTAGGAAGTATCCTAGCACATTCGAAGGACTATCATCATTTTCGTAAACAATCGAGGTCAAGATCATGTATTGGGCGACGACATCGTGGGTCTTATGATCTTTGTATCGAGAGGACTATGATGATTTGTTTGGAAGGCAGCGGTGCTAGAATACCTCGTTCGAGGGACATGACCATTTGAATTCGTAAGGCAACGAGAGAATTACCCTAAAGGGGTGCATGTGTGAAAAAAGTGTGTCGATTTGAGATATTTTATCTTGCAAATTAGTGGGCTAAGTTCGTTATTATCTTGCCATACAACTAATTACTAGCAATTGATAGGGTGCGGAAAGTAAAGTGTGGAAAGTAAATGTCATCGCTATTACATGGCTTTGGGGTAGTTACATAATATAGGGTCACGGAGAAAGGCGGAATGTAAAGGTGCGGAAGATAAATCTCACGCTATTACATAATAAAAATTTAGACCTATACATCTTTCTAGAATTTGTAAATGTGAGATAATCATAAATAATCGAATAAAGTTAGTAAAATGTTTTGGAAATTAGTAGGAAAATATTTTTAGGTTGGTAACCTTAATTAAAAAAGAAAAATATTTTTGTATTTTTGAGATTGATTTTAATGTAAAAATCCTAAATCTATGTTAATTAGCATTTAATTAGAAAAATAATTGAAAATGCAAATAAAAATAAATATTTTTGTGTCAAAAATTAA
The DNA here is from genome assembly GCA_021764765.1 of Vicia sativa. NCBI lineage: Eukaryota > Viridiplantae > Streptophyta > Magnoliopsida > Fabales > Fabaceae > Vicia > Vicia sativa. The sequence goes on along the minus strand of CM038794.1, from coordinate 41,980,458 downwards.
AATAAGGTTTTGAAACCTAAATCTAAAATTAAAACATTTTTAGGTTTTGAAAATAGTCAAATTAATTTATGAAAATAAATAAAAATAAGAAAAGAAATTAAAAAAATGTTAGAAACATTGAAGGAAGAGAGAAAAGTGGTAAAAGATATGGTCCACAGGTGTTGAAAGTTTTGAATCGATGCAATGAATTACGAACACGAAACAAAGTATCGACACAAAAAACACTAGCATAAAGATGAATCAAAATTAAATCAATGATAATAGAGGAATATTGTCAGGTGAAACAATGTTGAGTTGTTGCCGTTGACAAATTTATCTAAATAATTTCATTCATATTTTTGATATGTTAGTTGTTTGTAGTTTGTTTAGAAAAAAAAGTGATGTTGTTAATGAAAAATGGTTTTGTTAGAAAAACTTCACTAATACAAATTGGAAAAAAATGCATGTAGAAATATATTAGTAAATTGTAAAGTTTTAATATGCAAGACCAAAAAGTTAGTATTTCTAATGGTAGATGGACCGTAAAAAAAAGTGGTTCGATTAAAATGATAAATAAAAATGGCATATAAGTGTGAAACCGTAAAATTGTTATAAAATAAAATGTAAAACAATCAACCTTCAAATAAACATCATGTGGTTAGAACAACAAAGCGAGATAAAATAAAAAGGAATGCCTCATATGAAAATCATCGCCAAAAACTAGACACAATTTGAAAAGAAACTTTGAAAAGAGATTGAAAAAATGTGTGAGAAATTGTGAAATTTGTGGGTGATTGTTGGTAGAAAGAAAAGAAAATGTTAGTGTAGGAAATATGCAATGAAAAAAATATGGTGTCCTCCCTTTTTTTCGTTGTATCAAAATTGGCCTCTATTTATAACAAATATTAGGTTAAACAAATATAGAAAAAATTAAATATGATCAATGACTCAAAAAATTTCATTTAATTGTGATTTGTAATTTAATCAATTAAACAATATTTTCCTAATTTCTTTTTACTTGCTCCCCAAGATTTGAAAACATGCCAAAATAAGAACAAATTGACTTTAAAACTTTCCTTTTTTTGATTTTGGTCTAAAAATGCATAAAAATGATTAAAAAAAGTAAAAATAACATTTTTTTGAAAAATACATAAATAGTAAAATTCGAAAATTAGTATTTAAATAATAAAAATATGATTTTTATGATTTTTGAAAATAGATTTTTTAAAAGGAAAAGAAAGTTAGTAACAAATAACAAAAAAATGTTAAAAGTGCAACATGTGAGATTCGACCCATGACCTCATATTTACAAAGCTTACCTCCTTACCAATTGTGCTATCTTGTTTATTGAAATAGAAATGCAATTAGCGTTATATGGGGCGAACAAGTATTTGTCATATTTAAAATACAAATAATTTGAAATAAATTATTATATTTTAAATATAGACCTTGAAACGAATATTTATAAAATCCACGGAATATTAGTGTAATAAACCAAAGAAATTTAAAACCAAGTTTAAAAATAATTTTGACCTTAGTATCGGGTGGGCAAATTTTGGGGTATAATGATATAACTTCCTCTTGAGCTTCATACAAGATAACTTATCTGACAGTCATTGCCTTCTCTTGAGCTTCGTACAAAAACTCTCCCAATGAGTTAGCCTCAGCTTAGGCTTCATATAAAACAAACACTCTATTAGTTGACCTCCTCTTGGACCCGTTCAAAGAACTCCTCATTGAGTTTAGCCTTCTCTTGGGCATCATACAATGAAAGGACGGAAATCTCTTATGATCTCCTCTTGGGCTTCAATACAAAGAATCACCAGCTAGATAGAACCAAGAAAGGATGGTTTCGGTGAAATCACTTTCAAATTCCCCATAGAAGTAAAATTTCTCGGTGAAATTGCTCTTATTGATAAAGGATGGTTTCTCGGTGAAATCCCTTTCAAGCCAAGCCGACCATACCTTATAGCTTCCTCTTGGGCTTAATCAAGGACCTCGATGACCTCGATGACCCTGGAATGCCTCCTCTTGGGCTAACAATACAAGGACCCACGGGCTTCTTAAAAGCATCCCTTTAATCCAATCAATTTCTCCTTGAGATTTAGACATCTATCATCTCTATGGAAGAAGTATCTCATCTATTACATCACATACAGTCAAAAACTTTTCAAACTTTTCAAATTTCTTTTCAAACAAAAACATCTCTTAATTGTAAGTAGTAGCAGCTTGAATACTCAAGCAAAACACCCAATACTTAGTTAAAGATTCAATCATCTTTTCAAACATCTTTCTTAAACATGTGAGTGGTAGCAGCTTGTACACTCAAACAAAACACCTAATACTTACGTGAAAGATTTTAATCAATCAAACTTTTCAAAATGTATGTGATGAAATAGATTAGATACATTTTTCATTAAGATGACATTTATGCATCTCTTACTAACATCCGTTGCTTTCCACTAGCATAAGTAGGAACTACGATTACTCGACTTTCTCAACATCCTTTTGAGAATCGTGGCCAAGGTCTCATCCTTGCAGAGCAAATTTCTATCTCCCTCGGACCAAACAAACCATAGAACCACAGCAGATCCGAGCTACAAATGCTACGATTCCCACTGGGGATATGTGTCTGAGAAGATCCATAGATCTTTGCGAGCACAATAATAACAAATCTAGAATCCCACATAATCACTGTTTCTTAAAATCCAAGGGAGAAACTTTCCCAATCATAGAAATAGCAATTAAAACACAAACATATCAAATATATTCATATATAAAAGGCATGAGATAACTACATATATTTAAGTGCTCCATCTATTCCTTTATATACCAATCCCCTATTCGAGAATCTCCCAATGTATTACGTCTAGTTTGCGCTAGTAATTCGCATACCAATATCAATTGAGGGTATTTGACTTTCCCTTTTCATAATCATTAAATCATCTTTCTTGTGTTGAAAATAATAAAACTTGATGCTCGCGGCATCTTTATAAACAAATCAAAAGATTTAAATGCGTTGCGTGCGAGAGAATCCGAACTCACGTTCGCATCCTCTAGCGTCACCCCTATGACGGGAAAAATGGCGACTACTGTGGGAAGTCTGTTGAAACTTTGATTTTCAAAAAAAGCAGCGTTACTCGTAAAAGGCACCAAGCTTTTTGTTTTCAAAAGAAAAGAAGGATAAGCTTTTATATTTTGCATATATCATTTTCTTTATTGTGTGTTTCGCGATTTCACTTGATGGAAAGAAATCTAACGGTTTAAGAAACATTTTAAATCTAGGTGGAGGTATTAATCGTGAAGCGATTCAATGCTTTCGAAGTTAATATTTCCTTGATGGAGGTTGTCTTGAGGGTATTGTGTTTGCAAGTAATGCGAAACGATGTATTTTCGGGGAACTTAAGAAGCTAAGTGGACTGTAGAACACATAAACCATCCACGGCCATTAGGATGTAGTACGAGAGATTATTGGTGTAAGCCTAGAGTAATTGTCATGCGATACTACGATCGGAGTTTCTCTTGAAAATATTATTGGACCATCGGTATTCACCAAATCAATAATGTTTTGAAGAGTGTTGAGCTGTATGTCGATGAACCGATTCACGGATAAATAAGCCCATAGAACTTAACCACGTTGATTCTTATCGTTGGCTTCATGCTCGTGACGAGCGCGACCTGTGTATAACTACTAACCATGTTTTACGCATTCATTCATTCATTCATTCATAAAAACAAAAAAACTTCTTTTCTCTTCCCATTTCCAAGAATTTAGAATTTTTCTTTGTAAAATATTTTAGGTTAGAGTGATGGATGTCGGAGGAAGATTCACCAAAAGAATCGGTTTAGGATTCACGATGTAGGAAAGTTAAAGAGTTAGCATCCTTGGTAGAAGATCCCTCCGATTTAAAAGCGCTATGGAACTCTTTTAACTCTTGAATACTACGTTGATGGACTTCTCAAAACTTTCGTTCGGTTCTCTGATCCGTCTATCATTTCACTTTCCTGATTATCGGTTAATGCCTACTTTGGAAAAGTCGCATATCCTAAGAATCTCGATGTCGGACAAAGTGCCTTTCAATGGTTTGGAAGCCATTCCTAAGTCACAAGTCATTGTGACTCATTCAAAGAAATGTGAGATAGACAAAAACCTAACTACAGGAGAAAACTCTTAGGACTAACCTCAAAGTTCCTAATGGAGAAGGCTCTCAAATTCTAGGAGGTAGTATGGTAGCCTTTGAAGCTATTTTAGCTTTACTCCTCTATGGATTGGTGTTGTTTCCCAGCGTCCCAAATTTCGTTGATATCAGCGCCATAGGATCTTCGATTGGAAATCCATTTCCTTGGTGACATGTATGTCTCTATTCATCATAGGAATCGTCAAGGACGGAACTATCGTGTGTGGTACCTTACTGTTTTCAAATGGATTACCTCACATTTGCCTAAATCTCCTATCTTCCACGAAAACAAAGGCGAGTGGCATTGGTCGAAGACTCATGTCTCTTACAAGCGATATCCATTGGTATACTTTGGCAAACAATGAGATGGAAATCATTGAGACATGGAGAATTTATAGCGTACCTCTCATTAGTGCGAGAGGAGGAATTAACTATAACCCATTCCTAGCGAGGCGTATTTCGGATAAGCAAACTCGGTAAACCTCTAGGATTCTGGGTGAAAGCTACTTCTGAAGGAGGATTCCCAAGGATTGCGAGCTAGGATGATTAAAAGCATCACATCCAAAGAAAGAAAGAAAAGGCAAAGAATTGTGTAGCCACGAACCTACACTTCTTGGGTAAAGAAAGAGCAAAGAATTAGAGATGCCGCTTGAGGATCCATATGTTCTCAATCGCCTCCAAATCAACAAATTTTCCCGTCAATGTGGAGAATACCAAAGTCTTGACCAAGATAAGGCTTGAGAAGGCTTTGGAAAGCAAATTCATTAAGGCTAACCTTGAGAATGAGAAGCTCGAGCAAGTCAAAGATCATGAAAAACGCTTTATTTCGGGATGAATGGCTCATGGAAAGATGAGAAGATTCGCGGAAGGATAGCAATCGAGATCGTCCGAGAAAGGAAAAGCTTGAAATGACAGCGATCCGCTCCCAGCGAATGGAGAAGAGTCGTCAAAGCTAAAAGCGAGAAGCGAACTAAAAGCTCGCTATGGAAAGTCAGAAGAGGAAGGCGCATCAAGCCTTGGATCTTCATCGAGAAGACGTTTAATTAGTTCAATTTAGTTTGTAATTTTATCATTTATTGTATCATTTGTGTGAGCAATGCTCCAACAAAAAAAATAAAATTGTTGTAATCTTCTTCCAATAATCAATGAAATTTGTGTTTTCCATCCAAATATGTGCAAAAATATCTCTTTTAGCATAAATTCTTTGGAAATTCTCTTTCTTTACATCATATTCATGCATCTATCTTGCATTTAGGTTATGTCTAGATTCTCACTTTTCTAGTTGGAATCACTTTTCGAGATAAAGCAGTTGTCAAATTGTCGCGTCTTAGAGTTTCTCATTGCGTCAGCGACCAATTTCGAGCGTCGATACTAGATCAAAAGGCGAAAGTAATGGAGAACTTTGAGCAAGAGGCGTTGAACTTGTATCTGTAACAACGCTACAAGAAGAAGTGGAAAGACTCACGTCTTTGGTTAACTCACTTGCCAGCGGTACGCAAAGTCACACAACGTCAGCGGTCAAAACCAAACAATAACGGAGGAGACTACTACTCGATTATCAGCATGCGATAGTTCACCTTTGGCATGCAGGAGGGCTATCCATGGGAATGCCTTTCAACCGGCATAGGAGTTCGTAACCGACTTCTCGAACAATCTCGCTTGACATCCTACTTTGCGGCAAAACTGCTTCACGGCATGGAATAACTTTTCCACAGTAACAATGTTGGTTTCTCAACCGATTATGTTAAACTCCGCTTAGTAGTACACACTACCACGGACAAAGTTCATCACACTCCGGAAATAACACGGACTCTCGTGGTTCGATGGAGAATCTCCAGGAACAGCTCCTCAAAATGCGGCTAGAGATAAAAACAATTCAAGGGAAAGAATTGTTTGGAAAAAGTGCCCAGGATCTCTGCTTAGTACCTCGTGTAAAAATACGAAATTCAAATCGGATTTTGAAAGTACAAAGGAACTCTTGTCCTCGAGTCATCTTACCATGTATGCTAGAAAAATGTCTACGTACAATGAGGATCATCAACTGCTAATTCATTACTTCCAGGACAGTCTCACCGGTGCCGCATTGAAGTGGTACATGGGTTTAGACAGCACGAATATCCAAACGTTCAATGACTTAGGTAAAGCCTTCGTTCAACAATATAAGTTCAACTTGGATATGGCTCCTGATAGGGATCAACTTCGCTCCATGTCTCAAAATAGAGACATTTAAGGAATATCTTGCGATGAGGAAATTGCTGCCCGAATAAACCCACCGTTGGAAGAAAAGGAAATGACTAAGGTATTCTTGAATACTCTAAACTCATTCTACTATGAGCGAATGATCGCTAAGCGCTCGGAGATTTCAATGAAATGGTAAGCATGGGAATACGATTAGAAGATGTTCGAGCCGGACGTCTAACAAGCGAGGATCTTCTAATAACACCAAGAAAGTTGGAACTAGCTTTCCAAGGAAAAAGAGCATAGCGTGGAATGGTATCGAGAAACCCGTAAGAATGTCATCCAACAACGACGGTAGCACCATAGCACCATCAACATAACTCGAACACGGGTGCTCCGCAATTTCAACAAAATCAACAAACTCAACCCTCGTCAGCTCGGCGGTTTAATAACCAAAATCGTGCGCCTCGGGTCACTCGGTTCGACCCAATTCCCATAGCGTCTGGCGGAACTTTACCAGCACTAATAGAAAGACACATCTGAGACAAGGTTACCGCCTCAGTTCACGAGAAATTCTTGTGTGGTACAAAACCGGCGTATCTTGCCCTTTTCACCAAGGGGCACCGGCCATGACCTCAAACATTGCATAGCATTAAAAGCGATACAAATGTTAGTAGGTCTAATCTTCTTTCCTTCAAAATACAAGCCCAACATGCAAGCTAATCCGCTTCCAGTCCGCGGACATTGATAAGTTTGATACTTAGAAATACGGCGGTATCTTGTCCTGCGTAAATTTAATCGGAGGAAGCGTGGTGCGTCTTCCACGAAACATACTGATTACAGAGTGTTTCGCTAAACATGATTATTGAACTGCGACATTTGCTCCAAGGATATTCAAGGATGTTCCACCATAGGCGGATATCCAACATTTGTTGAACGGTGATTTCTGATTTATAGAATCCGAGATGACCACGGCGTAAATACTGTAGGGCATTTTCCGCATGAGCTTTTAGTCTCGAGATATCAACTCGGAAAATCCCGAAGTAAACATTGTGATCCTTGTTTCAACATGCGAGCATGTGGAGTTGCATACAATGGTTCCAGCATTCCAACATCTCCTTTGGTAATTTGCCCACCTGGTCCTGTTCCGTACAGTTCTACCAAAGCAATTCCTTACCAATACAATGCCACCCTAATAGAAGATGGGAACGAGAAACCCTGCCTCGCTTCATTCGCGTCAATATAGCAATCGGACGAGTAACAAAGTGGGCGAGTTCATACTCGATACCACCAAAACGCTTTGCAATTCACATTGTTAAACATAACCCAGTTAGCATATCTGCTGAGAATCCTGCAACGATTCCCATTGCTAACCCAAGCACAAATATTGGTTCTACTGATGGAACCAACATCAACTCAGACATTGAAGAGATACTAAGACTGATCAAGAAAAGCGAGTATCGAGTCATAGATCAACTGATGCAGACTCCTTCAAATATTTCAATACTGTCTTTACTCCTTAATTCCGAAGCTCACCGAGAAGCTTTGATGAGAGTATTAGACCAGGCTTATGTGGATCACGACGTGACTACAGACCAATTTGGAGGGATCGTTTCCAACATAACAGCCTGTAACAATCGGGTTTAGTAGCGAAGAACTTAGGAAGAAGGAAAGATCACAACTTGGCCTTGCACATCTCAATGATTTGCCAATCAGATTCCCTGTCCCATGTATTGGTGGATACGGGTTCGTCTTTAAATGTAATGCCAAAAACGAATCTCGCTCGTTTAGCTTACAAAGGAATGCCGATGAAGTTCAACGATATAGTGGTAAGAGCTTTCGATGGATCGAGAAAGTTCGTTATTGGGGAAGTAAATCTCCCGATGACAATTGGCCTCACTTTCAAAATTACCTTCAAGTCATGGGCGGTACCGGTGCATCTGGTTTCTTGCTAGGAAGACCTTGGATCCACGATCGGGAGCGATAACTACTCTATTCTTCGGCACTAATGGTGGCAGCAATGCCGAGGATGGGGACAAGTAGTTAAACACATCAACAATGGAACAAAAGCGGACTTGGGTTCACACATATTCTCTCGAGCGAACCAAAAGATGAGGCACTTCCCCGATCAAGGAAGTATTTCTTAAACCATTCCACAGAAGTCGATGTTGTAACCATAGAAGAGGATAAAGACAATCCGTCCAAATATGAAGAGTGGAGCACTTACTTGAATAGCCACGAATATGTGTCTCGGGAGAAATCATATGCACCGATCAATTCAAAGACATGTCCTTGCGGCAACATGAAAATCCACTAGTCCTATGAAATACGGGATACCTTGGGAGAACAGTGGCAAATACGACTACATGGTGAGATACAACTGCGCCCGAGCTCGAAAATCCGGATCGAAGATATCCGACCCTACGGGATGGGGTGATGACTTTGAATACCCTAGTCAACGGAGGAGGAATACTCGTCTTCTCAAACTAATCAGCAGTTGAGATCCCAAATGAGATCTACCTTGACACGTGCATGGAATTCACCGGCCAGATCACGGTTATCACTACGTCAACATGATCCTTTGAAGATCAAGAGTGCGACTCGGGATACGATCTAGAAAGTGTCGCCGACAATGAGTCTCTTCACTTTCGAGATGGAAGGAACATCCCGATTACTCAACACAAAGATCAGAAGTACCGTGCTATATCTCATACTTCGATCTGTTAATCAAGAAGATCGCTTTAGCGACACAAAGGCAAGGGCCATCGTCCGAGTCTTGAAAGCACACTCGACCAGCAACCAAAGTCTACTCAAGGTTAAACCAAGCGAAAATTGCAAGTACCTCGACTTCAAGGAGTTCGTCATTCTTGGAAACACATTGAAGTTAGAACTAATGTTCATAGCTCTAAGTAGTTTATTTTGCTTTTTTTTTGAACTCGTTTCGCCCAGCGAAGAGATGTTTTATAGGGCTTTAGCTTTTAAATAATTTCTCTTTATCTTGCCCAAGATAAATGAGTTTGTATTTTAGGGCTCTGTTCATATTGTGAAACATAAATAAAGCGTTGTTTTGTTTCCACACTTTGTGTTTATTTTCATTTTACCCTTTTAAAATGATAATCCTAAAAACACGGTAAAAAATCTCTTCAAAAAAAAATAATAAAAAATTAATGCATACATTAACTTTCAAAAAAAAAAACTTTTAATCAAACATAAATCAAAAATGAGTTAAACAAATGGACAAAACCATTGAAAGCAATAACTCTCGCTCTTCTCAACTCACGAAATCCTACGTGAATTAAGAAGAAGTTGAAGAAGATCCCGGATGAAATTTCATTGCTTAAGCACGAGGAAAGGATCATCCGACCTCACAAAGAACCTCTAGAAGCAATGCTTGGGTTACGAGGAAGATATAAAAAGTCAATATTGGAGCTTCACTTGGCGGTAGTGTCAAAAGAAAGCGATAAGTCTTCTCAAAGAATACGTTGATGTGTTTGCTTGGTCCTACGGGACATGCAGTTTGGATACCAGCATAGTAGAGCATCACTTGCCGTTAAGACCGAATGTCGCTTGATTAAGCGAGGAGGTTCATCTGAAATGGTGAGAAAATCAAAAGGAAGTTCAAAAGCATTTCGTATTTGGTTTCCTTGTCACCTCGAGTATCCTCAATGGCTAGCCAACATAGTACTGTATCGAAAGATGGAAAGGTCGAATGTGTTGACTACGGGACTTAAACAAAGCTAGTCCAAAAGACGATTTCCCACTTCCGCATATCGACATGCTAGTGGACAGCACTGCAAAATTCAATGTCTTTTCCTTCATGGATGGTTTCTCTAGTTATAATCAGATCAGAATGGCTCCCGAATACATGGAGAAGACATCTTTCATCACGCTATGGGGCACGTTTTGCTACAAGGTAATGCCATTTGGATTAAAGAATGCAGGTGCAACTTACCAGAGGGCAATGACTACTCTCTTTCATGACATGATGCACAAAGAGATTGAAGTCTACGTGGGCGACATGATAGCAAAGTCTGACACTGAAGAAGAGCATATAGACTATCTCTTAAAGTTGTTTCAACGACTAAGGAAGTTTCAGCTCCGCCTAAATCCTAACAAATGCACCTTTGGGGTAAGGTCAGGAAAACTCCTAGGTTTCATCGTCAGTCAAAGAGGAATTAAGGTTGACCCTGACAAAGTCAAAGCTATTCGAAATGCCTCGCCACGTATGGAAAAGCAAGTAAGAGGATTTCTTGGGCGGTTGAATTACATCTCAGTTTATCTCGGATAGCTGCTACATGGGCGATATTCAAGCTTCTCCAAAGATCAAAGGTTGTATGGGCGGTGATTGTCAAAAGCATTGACGGTATCAAGGAATACATCAAAACCACCAATCTTGATCCCTCCGGTTGAAGGAAGACCATTAATCTTATACCTTACCGTACTAGAAGAGTCCATGGGCTGCGTGCTTGGACAACGAGGATATCTGTGAAGGAGCATGCCATCTACTACAGGTAAAATTCACGAGTTGTGAAACTCGCTACTCCATGCTCGAGAAAACATATTGCGCTTTGGTATGGACTTCAAACGTCTTCGCCAATACATGATCCATCACATGACTTGGTTAATCTCCAAAATGGATCCGATCAAGTCGTCTTTGAAGCACTTAGCAGGAGAATCGCTCGATGGCAAATGCTATTATCGAATATGACATCAATACCGCCCGAGCGGTTAAAGGCATTCTCGCTGATCACTTGGCTTATCGACCGCTCAGCGAATACCAATCTCAAATTTGACTTCCAGACGAGGATGTTATGTACTTGAAGATGAAAGATTGCGACGAACCGCTACTCGGAGAAGGACCACATCCAGAATCCAGATGGGGCTTAGTCTTTGATGGAGCCGTTAACGTTTTTGGCAATGGAATTGGGACAATCATCATTACTCAGGGTTCTCATATCCGTTTTCTTGATTGCTATTTGATTGCCAACAACATAGCGAGAATATGAAGCTTGCATCATGGGTATCGAAGAAGCCATCGACTTGAGGATCAAGATCCTTGATATATATGGAGATTCAGCCCTTGTGATAAATCAAATCAAAGACAAGTATGAAACTCATCATCTTGGTCTAATTCCTTACGGGGATTACGAGGCGATTGTTGACTTTCTTCAACAAAGTTGAGCGCATCATATCCTCGAGATCAAAACCGGATAGCGAGCGCCTTGGCTACTCTATCTTCCATGTTCAAAGTCAGCGATTGGAATGATATGCCGAGTCGCATCGGGCCTTGAAAGACTGCGTATGTGTTTACAGCGAAGCGGTCTTGACAATAAACCGTGGTTTCCACGACATCAAGCGTTTCCTTCAAGCGAGTACCCACTTGGGGCCTCTTACAAAGATAAGAAAACTCGGAGGAGACTTTCTAGAATTTCTTCTTGAATGGAGATGTGTTATACAAAAGAAACTTCGACATGGTTACTCGAATCGTCGGCGGACAAAGCGAGCGATCATCCATGAAGTGCATGAAGGGTCCTTTGGAACCCATTCAAATGGGCATGCAATGTCGGGAAAATCTTGAGGCGAGGATACTATTGGATAACGATGGAATCCGATTGTTGCAAACACGTCAAAAGATGTCCTGAGTGCCGGATCTGCGAGATAAGATCCATGTGCCTCCGACTCTACTCGATGTTCTCTCCTCTCGTGGCCTTTCTCCATGTGGGGCATCGACATGATTGGGATGATCGAGACCAAAAGCGTCCAGCGGACATCGCTTCATTCTAGTGGCTATTGACTACTTCACCAAATGGGTTGAGCGGCATCCTCGCCAGCGTTACGGACAAGTGGTTGTGAGGTTCATCAAGAACAACCTCATTTGCCGATATGGAATTCAAGTAAGATCATTACAGACAATGGATCAAACTTGAACAACAAAATGATGAAAAATTGTGTGAGGAATTCAAGATCGAGCATCATAACTAAATCTCCTTCTTAGGCCAAAGATGAGCGGCGCGTTGAAGCGACAACAAGAACATCAAAAGATCGTCCGGAAAATGGTCATCACACAAAGGCGGCACAAAATGCGCCATTTGCTGCATGGGTATCGTACCTCGATCGCGCACTTCGAGGGCAACTCCTTTTCTTTAGTATCGGCATGGGCGGTGCTCCCGTAGAAGTTGAGATCCGTCAATGAGAGTTCTCATGGAAACTAAGCTATCGAGGTGAATGGTGTCAAGCGGATACGATCAGCGAACTTAATTGAAGAAAAGCGCTGACCGCTCGTGTCACGGACAACTCTATCAAAGAAGAATGAAGAAAGCTTTCGACAAAAGGTCCGACCTCGTGAATTCAGAAAGGCGACCTCGTGCTTAAAAGATTACATCTTTTCAAGCATTCTAGGGGCAAATGGACTCCTAATTACGAAGGCCATACATCGTCAAAAGAAGCTTCTCGGCGGTGCGATGACTCTCACAACTATGGGCGGTGATAAAATCCCACATCAGTGAATCTTGGCGATCAAAAAATACTTTGTCTAAAAAACAAAAACATTTCGATGCGAAAACCGAAAAGGCGGCTTAGGCAAAAAAGAGCGTCTCGGTGGATTGAAAACCTGAAAAGGCGATCCAGGAAAAAACTAGAGACAATAAACAAAAATTATCCTGATAGATCGAAAACCTGAAAAGGCGATCTAGGCAAAAACAAGGATACAAAATGACAAAGTAACTGCAGTTAGTCTGTATTTTGTCCACATGAAGAATCTTCCATCAACGGATCTTCAATCAACTTTTCTAAAGCAACAAGCACAGTTGGAATTCAGAGTTGTTAGGGATAGTAGCGGTTATTTGCTTTCAAGGTAGCCTTTTCCCAATAAATTATCATTTCCAACTTTTGTAAATAGTTCATGGAATCACGCATTTGGCTGGTTACCATTCTATCAATAAATTTGAGCCTTGTGCTTTTGTTGCAATTCCTACTTTGTTCTATTTTGCAAAATAACGCTTTTTATTGTGAAAATCACTTTTTGAAACTAAAATGTTTTAAATGAATTTTTACTCCAAAATTTTGAAACAAAAGCAAAATTCTCCTTTGAGACTATGAACACGGAAATAACTTCAACTGTTTCTCCAAGAGTGTTTGATCCCGATGGAGTCACCAAGCCTCTGTGATCTTCTCCTCATCAGAAATCATCAAAGGACGGTATTCTTATCCAAAAAGAATCCCCAACCAAGTTGCCCATGAAATACCTTTCTCTGAAAGTTTAAAGCATGCAACTCAAATTCTTCACTAGTGAACATACGCACCATTCTTTGCAATTCTCACCCGATTTGTTCGAGCGTGGCGGTCCTTTTCCCAAATACCTCCTTAGTGTCTTTGTCAAAGTATTGTTAGCATGCATATAACATTCATGACATTCATACATAATAGCATCATTCATTTGCATTTTTTGCATCTCTCAAAATGTTTGCTTCAAATCCTTGGTTATGTATACTCATACAGTATATCGTATCCCAATGATTCTCTCAAGCGAGAAAATTCGCATTTTACATTTTCCCGTGATATCCCCAAAGAGAGAAATGCATTTTTCTCTCTTCACCACATTTCGAGTTGAGGTCATTCCTCATTTGGAACAATGTCTTGATTATTTGTTTCTTTTCGGTTCCTTCTGAATAGAACCTCGTCTCTAATCAACAAAACAAAAAGCAATAGTCTCATTATGCAGCCTTATTTTCATTCTTAAAGCTTTTCATAAAGGGTTTGTTCTTCTCAACAAGGTCAGTCACGACCGTCGAGAATCTTGAGTTTGTCTTTACGTCAAAAGCATGTCTTCGATCAAAATGCGCATCTTCTCGAAAGGAGAGATCCTTGGCAAGATTGTGTCCAAAAAAATAGAAACTCATTTTGAGTTCTTTTCTTTCAACATCATTATTCACAAAGTGAATACGGCAAATTTTCTTAAAAAAGTTTACCTTGTTATAGTTATCACTTGATAATTGGTAATATCTTTAGAACTCATTCCGATGTTGTTTCCACTCTTATGCATTATTCACAAAGTGAATACACGCAAATTTTCTTAAAAAGTTTTACCTTGTTATAGTTATCACAAAGTGATAATTGGTAATATCCTTTCCACTTTGTAAACATTGTCCAAGGTGTGAAGGTTAACTCTTTGTTTCCCAAAACGAAACAAATGTTCACATAGTCTGTGAATCATTCTTTCCCCAGCAGGGACATATTCACAAATTTTTCCCTTACCATGTCATTTTCTTTGATATCATCTGGGTGAATTTTTTTATTTTTTTATTTTTACAATCATTTTGCATCATCCGCATCTTTTGGTATCTTAGGTCCAAAATTTGCGTATTCTGATATTTAAGTATCTTTACACCTATCAAAATGAAGATATTCATCTTCATCTCTCAGGATAAAGAAACTTAAATAGGGGCATCTGTCATACCCCAAATTTTGACCTAATATGCCACCTTACATTTGCATCATCTGCATAACTAACAGCTCAGATAGCATTAATCGGGTATAGCATTCATAGGTCAAAATTAGGGTTTCATCAGATTTTCATCTGATTCAAGAGCTAACCAATTAGGGTTTGAGTTTTTCTCACTCCATTTGATCTATCTTGATCAAATCATCAGCCTTCAATCCTCAGATATCAAATTTTCTCACAGATCAATCGAGGATCGACCAATTAGGGTTTTGGTCGAGCATAGGCATTCTCTGATTTTTTGAGCAGTGATTGACTTTTTTGGATAGAGATTGGTCATTATATCTTAGATACAACATCTTGACCTAATTTCTGGATTCAAAACATCACAGAGGTTCACAGAATTCATCAGTCATTTTCAGAAACACCTGATGAAATTTCATCTGCACAGAAAAGTCAAACTTTGACTTTTGGTCAATTTTTTCAAAACAAAACTTTTTAAATCATCAAAATACTTCAAATGATCCATCATGATCATAAAAAATCAAAGAATGTGGAAAAGTCAACAATTTCTATACTTAGAAAAATTTCCAAGTGTTGAAATTTCACATTTTTTCCAAACTTCAAGCCGTTTTTTCACCTAGTTCCAATTGGAATTTGAAAAAACTCAAAACATGAAAGTTGTAGATCATGGAAAAATCTTTCCAAGATGTCCAAGAACTCTCAAATCCATGGAGTCTAGCTACACTTTTGAATTTGAAATTTAGAGCTCCAAAATCCATAATTTTCAAGTACAAACTTGTAAAATTATAGGTCATTTGTGTTTTTCATTTAAACCACTTGCCACCTTGCCAAATTGAGTCATCAAACTGATAAACATCAGTGATGATTGAAGATTGGATCAAGTTTGGATATATTCACACATGGTAAAAGGAACCTTCCTTTTGCTTTACAAATGACAATCTTGCCTACAAGCTTTCTTTTAATATCCAAATGCCATGGACATTTGCCTAACATTCGAGCCTATTTGTCTATAAAAGGATCATAGTTCAAGCTTCAATCAACACCAAAATCAATACACAAATACATGCTTTTCTTCTTTTCTTGAAAATCAAGTATCATAGAGCAAAATTGCCAAACATAGCATTTTGAAAATCCAATGGAAACATGATGAAAATTGGTGTCAACATGTTCCATAATCATTAACAAACTTGTTCCAAACTTAAAATCAACTTTGTACTAAGCTAAAATCATAAATCATTTTGCATTTTCAAACTTGTACAAACGCCATAGCAATCGAAATTGGAGTTTGGTTTGATTCCTTGAGGTTTTGATCATCCATACACCTTCCATAAACATCATAGGGTGATCCAAAACAAGAACAACAAGCTGTAACACCATTAACACGATTTCAGTTTCATTTTTAGTGTATGCGGGTTGACTTGTGTCTCGATTCAAGCAAGTTCGAGCAAGCGGGCTATCCATAGAGCATCCTTACATGCCGTTGGAGCTTAATCAATCAAAACAACAATGGAAGTGCTCTAGAGCGATTCAATCTCAACTTTTCGGTATGAACACGAGTTTGGTTCTCATGATTCTTTGAATCTTTTGACAAAAACTCTTGGCCATTCTCTTTCTGCACTTAACACGATCCTTAACCCTCAATAAAATCAAACAATCATGAACAATACATCATTTAATTTGAAAAATCAGTTTCTAGGGTTCTTCGAGTTCCCATAAATTCAAACATGATTGACTGAAAATAAATAAAATTAACAACCACCGTTGTATTCCTTGTTCAAAACCGAGTCATTTTGATGTTTACATCGTCCAATTCCATTGAGAAACGAGGGAGATAACTTGGATCAAAGGTTCTGAAAATCAAAAACTATAAACCCAGAATTCGCGCGTGTTCATGTGTTCTTCATTTTTCAAATTTTTAAATTATCCAATCCTTTATCTACGCGTGTTTTTAATCCTTATCTACGCGTGTTTTTAATCCACTAACACTCAGCGCGTTTGGCTCAGTTGGTTGCTTGCTTGCTCTTAAGGCTTTGTGACACGCGTCCCACTCAAAGGTCATGGGTTCAAAACCCAGCAAGACCATTTTTTTTACTCCTTTTTCACAAAACTTCAATATTTTCATATTTTTTCTTCAAACTTCCAACAATTTTTTGACCAATTAAAACTTCTCATTTTGAGATGATTTTTTGTACACTTGTCAATTAATGCATCTATTTTGTGATAATGCAAAATTTTGAAAAACTTTCATCGATTAAATTTTAATCGAGGCAAAGACGTTACGAACACTTTTCAAACCTCCTTAAAAAGATGAATTTTTCAAGTTTTCGACTTCCGATTTTTTTCAAAACTTCTCATAAATCAAATTCACATTTCAAAACATTTTCAAAATCATTCTTCAAAACTTTTTTCATCAAAACTTGCATCTTTTACCATAATCGATCCAATTCAAAACAATAAAACTGAATTTGTTTCTTCTCGAATTTCTCGATCGATCATGGGCCACCCTTATGGTGTAAGTCCCAATTCTTTATGTACATATTTAGCTTTCTTTGTACATATTCAAATCATCATTGTCAATATTCAAACGTAAACAAATTTCTTTCATTTGTTTTTCATTCGTTTGTCTATACACCGAATCCATTGGTTCTAAAGGTAGAATTCCCTGTGAAATTTCTTTTAAACCAATGGGCCTCCCTTACGGTGTAAGTCCCAATTCTTTTTATGTACATATATTTTTTCCTTGTACATAAACAAAACCAATCCTTTATGTACATATCTTTTTACCTGTACATAATACGGACAAACTTCTTCCGTTTGTTTGCATTTTACACTGCATTCCATTGATATTAAAAGGATCATTATTCCCTGTGAAACTGCTTTCAAATCAATGGGCCTCCATCACGGTGTAAGTCCCATAACATTCTTTTATGTACATAATATTTCTTTGTACATATCAAACTTTTGTCAAATACTTTTTACAAAGTTTCATCTGTACATAATACAGATACTCCTTTTATACTCAAGTACAGACAAACTTCTATCGTTTGTTTTCACATCACTTGTGTATATTCAAACAAAACAGTCTTTTGTGTGTATATTTTTTGTACATACCAAATACTTTTCAAATACAAAACAAACTTTTCATCTGTACATAACACAGATAGTTAAAAAACAAACTTTCCATCTGTACATAACACAGATACTTATTTTTCAAAACTTTTCATCTGTACATAATACAGATACTCTCTTTCTTTTGAAAAAATACTTTTTACAGATAAACTTTGATCAATCATTTCTGTTTCATCTGTATACTAAATACCATTGGTATTGAAAGGAGCATTATTCCAGAAGCGCTTTCAAATCAATGGGCCTCTCTTCTGATGTAAGTCCAACCCTCTTATGTACATCCATCTTTATGCGTACATAAAAACTCGTTCGTGTACATATTCATTTCCTTGTACACAATTCAACTTAAATAATCAAGTTATGCTCGTTTTAAGCGTTCGTTCACAGACACTTGTTTATATTTCATAAAGCTGCGTAAATAAACATCATGCATTGTTTATATTTCCTTCATAAACTCACAGTGAATACATATCACACACACACACTTTTGTTTATACAAACTGTCTAGTTATAACATAACAATTAGACTAATCAATAGGTTCCCAGAGTTTAGCCTCCGCTTGGGCTTCATACAAGACAACTCATCACCAGTTGAGTATAGCTTCCTCTTGAGCTTCATGCAAGATAACTTATCGGCGGTCGACCTTCTCTTGGGCTTCGTACAAAGAAACTCTCCCCGAGTTAGCCTCGCTTAGGCTTCATATAAAACAAACACTCCCTGTTGAGTCGACCTCCTCTTGGGCTTCGTTCAAAGAACTCCTCATTGAGTTTAGCCTTCTCTTGGGCATCATACAATGAAAGAGCGGAAATCTCTTGATCTCCTCTTGGGCTTCCATACAAAGAATCACCCGCGCTAAGATAGAACCCTGAAAGGATGGTTTCTCGGTGAAATCACTTTCAAATTCCCCATAGAGTAAAATTTCTCGGTGAAATTGCTCTTATTCAGTAAAGGATGGTTTCTCGGTGAAATCCCTTTCAAGCCAAAGCCAGCCATACCTTATAGCTTCCTCTTGAGCTTCATACAAGGACCCTCGATGACCCTCGATGACCCTCGGAATGCCTCCTCTTGGGCTAACAATACAAGGACCCACGGGCTTCTTAAAAGCATCCCTTTAATCCAATCAATTTCTCCTTGAGATTTAGACATCTATCAACTCTATGGAAGAAGTATCTCATCTATTACATCACATACAGTCAAAAACTTTTCAAACTTTTCAAATTTCTTTTCAAACAAAAACATCTCTTAATTGTAAGTGGTAACGCTTGAATACTCAAGCAAAACACCCAATACTTACAGTTAAAAGATTCAATCATCTTTTTCAAACATCTTTCTTAAACATGTAAGTGGTAACGCTTGTACACTCAAGCAAAACACCTAATACTTACGAAAGATTTTAATCAATCAAACTTTTCAAAATGTATGTGATGAAATAGATTAGATACATTTTTCATTAAGATGACATTTGTGCATCTCTTACTAACATCCGTTGCTTTCCACTAGCATAAGTGGGAACTACGATTGCTACGACTTTCTCAACATCCTTTTGAGAATCGTGAGCAAGGTCTCATCCTTGCCGAGCAAATTTCTATCTCCCTCAGACCAAACAAACCATAGAACCCTGTAGATCCGAGCTACAAATGCTCTGTTTCCCACTAGGGGATATGTATGCAGAAGATCCATAGATCTTTGCGAGCACAATAATAACAAACCTAGAATCCCACATAATCTACTGTTTCTTAAAATCCAAAGGAGAAACTTTCCCAATCATAGAAATAGAAATTAAAACACACAAACATATCAAATATATTCATATATAAAGCTGTAGATAACTACATATATTTAGGGTGCTCCATCTATTCCCTTTATATACCAATCCCCCTTATTCAGAATCTCCCCAATGTGTTACGTCTAGTTTGCGCTAGTCGTTACGCATACCAATATTAATTGAGGGTATTTCAGCTTTCCCCTTTTTCATAATCATTAAATCATCTTTCTTGTGTTGAAAATAATAAAGCTTGATGCTCGCGGCATCTTTATAAACAAATCAAAAGATTTAAATCGTTGCGTAGCAGAGAATCCGAACTCACGTTCGCATCCTCTGGCGCGTCACCTTTTAACGCGAACACTTGTATTCACTTCAATTTTAACCTGATTTTCTGAAGACTTATATTCACCTCAAATTTCATCTAATTTCTTAAGACTTATACTTACTTCAAGTTTCACCAGATTTTCTGAAGACTTATATTCACTTCAAATTTCATCAGATTTTCTAAAGACTTATATTAACTTCAAAATTCATCAGATTTTCTGAAGACTTATATTCACTTCAAATTTCATCTAATTTTCTGAATACTTGTATTCACTTCAACTTTAACCAGATTTTCTGAAGATTTATATTCACTTCAAATTTCATCTGATTTTCTGAATACTTGTATTCACTTAAATTTTAACCCTATATTTTGAAGACTTATATTCACTTCAAATTTCATCTAATTTTCTGAAGACTTATATTCACTTCAAGTTTCACTAGATTTTCTAAAAACTTATATTCACTTCAAGTTTCACCAGATTTTCTAAAGACTTATATTCACTTCAAATTTCATCAGATTTTCTGAAGACTTATATTCACTTCAAATTTTATCAGATTTTCTGAAGACTTATATTCACTTCAAATTTCATCTGATATTCAGAAGACTTGTATTCACTTAAATTATAACTGATTTTACGAAGACTTATATTCACTTCAAATTTCATCTAATTTCTTAAGACTTATATTCACTTCAAGTTTCACCAGATTTTCTGAAGACTTATATTCACTTCAAATTTCATCAGATTTTCTGATGACTTATATTCACTTCAAATTTCATCAGATTTTCTGAAGACTTATATTCACTTCAAGTTTCACTAGATATTCTGAAGACTTATATTCAATTCAAGTTTCACGGTTTTGAAGACTTATATTCACTTCAAATTTCATCAAATTTTAGAAGACTTATATTCATAAAAATTCATCGATTTTACGAAGACTTATATTCACTTCAAATTTCATCGAGTTTACGAAGACTTGTATTGATTAAATTTTAACGATTTTACGAAGACTTATATTCACTTCAAATTTCATCTAATTTTACGAAGACTTATATTCACTTCAAGTTTCACTAGATTTTACGAAGACTTATATTCACTTCAAATTTCATCATTTTACGAAGACTTATATTCGGTTCAAATTTCATGATTTTACGAAGACTTATATTCACTTCAAATTTCATTAGATTTTACGAAGACTTGTATTCACTTCAAGTTTCACTAGATTTTCGAAGACTTATATTCACTTCAAATTTCATCTAATTTTACGAGACTTATATTCACTTCAAGTTTCACTAGATTTTACGAAGACTTATATTCACTTCAAATTTCATCAGTTTTACGAAGACTTATATTGTTCAAATTTCATGATTTTACGAAGACTTATATTCACTTCAAATTTCATGATTTTACGAAGAGTTGTATTCACTTCAAGTTTCACTAGATTTTATGAAGACTTATATTCACTTCAAATTTCATCAGATTTTATGAAGACTTATATTCACTTCAAGTTTCACTAGATTTTATGAAGACTTATATTCACTTCAAATTTCATTAGATTTTAGAAGACAAATTCGGTTCAAATTTCATCGATTTTAGAAGACTTATATTCACTTCAAATTTCATCGATTTTACGAAGACTTGTATTCACTTCAATTTTAACAGATTTTACGAAGATTTATATTCACTTCAAATTTCATCGGTTACGTAAGTCTTATATTTGTTCGCGTTAAAGGTGGCGCTTTGAGGATCTGACGTGAGTTGATTCTCAGTGCGTAACGATTTAAATCTTTTGATTTGTTTATAAATGCCATGAGCATCAAGCTTTATTATTTTCAACACAAGAAAGATGATTTAATGATTATGAAAAGGGAAATGAAATACCCTCAATTGATATTGGTATGCGTAATGACTAGCGCAAACTAGGCGTAGCATTGGGGAGATCTGAATAAGGGGATTGTTATATAAAGGGAATAGATGGAGCACCCTAAATATATGTAGTTATCTGACTTTATATATGAATATGTTTGATATGTTTGTGTGTTTTAATTGCTATTTCTATGATTGGGAAAGTTTCTCCTTTGGATTTTAAGAAGCGATAGATTATGTGGGATTCTAGGGTTTGTTATTATTGTGCTCGGAAAGATCATGGGATCTTACGCATACATATCTAGTGGGAATCGAGCATTTGTAGCTCGGATCTGGAGTTCTATGGTTTCTTTGATGCGAGAGAGATAGAAATTTGCTCGGCAAGGATGAGACCTTGTGCCTACGTATTCTCAAAAGGATGTTGAGAAAGTCAGAGCAATCGTAGTTCCCACTTATGCTAGTGGAAAGCAACGGGATGTTAGTAAGAGACAGACAAATGTCATCTTAATGAAAAATGTATCTAATCTATTTCATCACATACATTTTTGAAAAGTTTGATTGATTAAAATCTTTCGTCGTAAGTATTAGGTGTTTTGCTTGAGTGTACAAGCGTTACCACTTACATGTTTAAGAAAGATGTTTTGAAAAAAATGATTGAATCTTTTAACTGTAAGTATTGGGTGTTTTGCTTGAGTATACAAGCGTTACCACTTACTGTTAAGAGATGTTTTTTGTTTGAAAATAGTTTGAAAAGAAGTTTGAAAAGTTTTGAAAAGTTTTACTGTATGTGATGTGATAGATGAGATACTTCTTCCATAGAGATGATAGATGTCTAAATCTCTTAGGAGAAATTGATTGGATTAAAGGGATGCTTTTAAGAAGCCCGTGGGTCCTTATTGTTATTGTGAGGAGGCATTCGAGGGACGTCGAGGTCATCGAGGGTCCTTGTATGAAGCTCAAGAGGAAGCTATAGGGTATGGCTGGCTTTGGCTTGAAAGGGATTTCACCGAGAAAACATCCTTTACTGAATAAGAGCAATTTCACCGAGAAATTTTACTCTCTGGGGAATTTTGAAAGTGATTTCACCGGGAAACCATCCTTTCAGGGTTCTATCTTAGCGTGGGTGATTCTTTGTATTGGAAGCCCAAGAGGAGGCTGTTAAGAGATTTCCTATCTCTTTCATTGTATGATGCCGAGAGGCTAAACTCAATGAGGAGTTCTTTTGAGCAAGCCAAGAGGAGGCGACTCAGCGAAGTGTTTGTCTTATATGAAGCCTAAGCGGAGGCTAACTCTGTTGGGAGAGTTTCTTTGTCGAAGCCAAGAGAAGGTGACCCATCTTTGAGGATAAGTTATCTTGTATGAAGCCGCGAGGCTAAACTACGTTAGTGATGAGTTGTCTTGTATGAAGCCCAGCGGAGGCTAATTCATCTTGATGATGAATTGTCTTGTATGAAGCCCAGCGGAGGCTAAACTCGGGAACCTATTGATTAGTCTAATTGTTATGTTATAACTAGGCAGTTTGTATAAGCAGTGTGTGTGTGTGTGATATGTATTCACGGGAGTTTATGAAGGAAATATAAACAATGCATGATGTTTATTTACGGTTTATGAAATATAAACAAGTATACGTGAAAGCGACGTGCGTAACTTGATTATTTACAAGTTTGAATTGTGTACAAGGAAGTGAATATGTACATGAACGAGTTTTTATGTACAGACAAAGATGGATGTACATAGGAGGGTTGGGACTTACACTGTAAGAGAGGCCCATTGATTTGAAAGCAGTTTCACAGGGAATAATGCTCCTTTCAATACCAATGGTATTCAGTGTAAAATGTACAGATGAAACAGAAATGATTGATCAAAGTTTATCTGTAAAAGGTATTTTCAAAAGAAAGAGTATCTGTATTATGTACAGATGAAAAGTTTGTTTTTGAAATATTTGTATTATGTACAGATGAAAAGTTTTGTTTTTGAAATATCTGTGTTATGTACAGATGAAAAGTTTGTTTTTGAAATATCTGTGTTATGTACAGATGAAAGTTTGTTTTTGAAATATCTGTGTTATGTACAGATAACAAGTTTGTTTGAAAAAAGTATTTGGTATATACAAAGAAAATATATACACAAAAGACTGTTTTGAATATACACAAGTGATGTGAAAACAAACGATCGAAGTTTGTCTGTACTTGAGTATAAAAGATATCATATTATATCTGAGATGAAACTTTGTAAAAAAAGTATTTGACAAAAGTTTGATATGTACAAAGAAATATTATGTACATAAAAGAATGTTATGGGACTTACACCGTGATGGAGGCCCATTGGTTTAAAAGAAATTTTATTCAGAAGAATTCTTCCTTTAGAACCAATGGATTCGGTGTATAGACAAACGAATGAAAAACAAATGAAAGAAATTTGTTTAAGTTTGAATATTGACAATGATTATTTGAATATGTACAAGTAAAGCTAAATATGTACATAAAGGATTGGGACTTACACCATAAGGGAGGCCCATGATCGATCGAGAAATTCGAGAAGAAACAAATTCGGTTTTATCGTTTAAATTGGATCAATCATGGTAAAAAGATGTAAGTTTTGATGAAAAAAAGTTTTGAAGAATGGTTTTGAGAATGTTTTGAAATGTGAAGTTCATTTATGAGAAGTTTTGAAAAGAATCGGAAGTCGAAAGTTTGAAAAATTCATCTTTTTAAGGAGGTTTGAAAAGTGTTCAGAACTTCGTTTTCGGCTCGATTAAAATTTAATCAGATGAAAGTTTTTTCTGAAAATTTTTGCACTATCACAAAATAGATACATTAATTGACAAGTGTGCAAAAAATCATCTCAAAATGAGAAGTTTTGATTGGTCAAAAAATTGTTGGAAGGTTGAAGAAAAAATATGAAAATATTGAAGTTTTGTGAAAAAAGAGTGAAAAAATGGTCTTGCTGGGTTTTGAACCCATGAACTTTGAGTGGGACGCGTGGCAAAGAGAACTAAGACCAAGCCAGGAACCAACTGAGCCAAACGCGCTGAGTGTTAGTGGATTAAAAACACGCGTTGATAAAGAATTGGTTTATTTAAAAATTTGAAAATCAAGAACACATGAAGAACGCGCGCAACCTGGGTTTATAGTTTGATTTTCAGTTTGATGATTTCAACCTAAAATCTTCGTTTCTTAATGAAATCCCATGATGTAAACATCAAAGTTGATCGATTTTGTACCACGAACATGATTATGCATGTTAATTTCATTTATTTTTAGTTAATCATGTTTGAATTTCTGGGAACTCGAAGAACCCTAGAAACTGAGAAATCAAATTAAATGACGTATTTTTCATGATTGTTTGATTTTATTGAGGGCTAATGGTCGTTTTCAGTGCAGAAAGAGAATGGCCAAGAGCTTTCCTCAATTGGTGCAAGGAAGATGGAGTTTGAAGTTCGTGTTCTAACCTGGAAAAGCTGAGATCGAATTCTGTTCTAGAGCACTTCCAGTTGTTGTTTCTCGATTGATTAAGCTCCAACGGCATGTAAGGATGCTCTATGGATAGCCTGCTTGCTCTGAACTTGCTCCAATCTCTCCAACCAAGTCAACCTGCACAGACTGAAAAATGGAACTCGATTTTGATGTTAGGGTTGTTACAGATGGTTGTGATTGATCTGGACCATGTCTATGATGTATATGGATCGTGTATGAATCATTAGAACAACAATTGATCAAGCCAAACTGGAAATTCGAATTGTAAGGCAGTTTTGAAGTTTTGAAAAAATGAAAAGTGATTTCTGATTTTTAACTTAGTTCATGTTGATTTTAAGTTTGTAACAAGTTCCATAGTGATCATGCAACATGTTTGACACCAAAGATCCACCTGATTTTATCTGAATTTCAAAAAGGCACTAATTCCTACTTTGCACTAAATTACTTGATTTTGAAGAAAGTATAGTGAAAGCATGTTTTTGCATTTGTTTTGGTGTTGATTGAAGCTTGAAATGTCATCCTTTTATAGGCAAGAAATTCTGAAAATGTTAGGCAAGAAGGACATGGCATTTGGATATTCAAAGAAAGCTTAAGGGGCAAGAATGGTTTTTTACCAAAAAAGGAAACTTCCTTTTTTCACCATGTGCTATATTTTCACAATTTGATCCAATCTTCAATTATATCCTCTAGGTGATATTTATCAGTCCATGATGACTCATTTTGGCAAGGTGGCAAGGTTGAATTACTTCATGATGAAGAAAACTCAAAAAATGACCTATAATTGATGTTTGAATTTTTGAAAATCAAGTTTCATGGAGCCTTATGTTTCAATTTCAAAAGTATAGCTAGACTCCACGGATTTGAGAGTTCTTGGACATTTTGGAAAGATCTCTCCACAAGCTACAACTTTCATGTTTTGAGTTGTTTCAAATTCCAATTGGAACTAGGTGAAAAAATGGCTTGAAGTTTGGAAAAAATGTGAAATTTCAACACTTAGAAAAATTTCTAAGTATAGAAATTTTGACTTTTTGTTGACTTTCCCAAATTCTTTGATTTTTTATGATCATGATGGATCATTTGAAGTATTTTGATGATGGAAAAAGTTTTGTTTTGAAAAATTTGACCAAAAGTCAAAGTTTGACTTTTCTGTGCAGATGAAATTTCATCAGACGTTTCTGAAATTGACTGATGAAGTCTGTGAACCTCTGTGATGTTTTGAATCCAGAAATTAGGTCAAGATGTTGTATCTAAGATATAATGACCAATCTCTATCCAAAAAAGTCAATCACTGCTCAAAAAATCAGAGAATGCCTATGCTCGACCAAAACCCTAATTGGTCGATCCTCGATTGATCTGTGAGAAAATTTGATATCTGAGGATTGAAGGCTGATGATTTGATCAAGATAGATCAAATGGAGTGAGAAAAACTCAAACCCTAATTGGTTAGCTCTTGAATCAGATGAAAATCTGATGAAACCCTAATTTTGACCTGTGAATGCTATACCCGATTAATGCTATCTGAGCAGTTAGTTAGGCAGATGATGCAAATGTAAGGTGGTATATTATGTCAAAATTTGGGGTATGACAGATGCCCCTATTTAAGTTTCTTTAACCTGAGAGATGAAGATGAATATCTTCGTTTTGATAGGTGTAAAGATATAAATATCGAATCATAAAATTTGGACCTAAGATACCAAAAATGCGGATGATGCAAAATGATTGCAAAAGTTTTACCCTAAAGATATCAAAGAAATGACACGAAGGAAATTTGTGAATACGTCCTGCTTGGGAAAGAATGATTCACGAATACGTGAACATTTGTTTCGTTTTGGGAAACAAAGAGATTACCTTCATCGACCTTGTGACAATGTTTAAGGTAAGTGGAAATGATATTACCAATTATCAGCTTTGTGATAGTTTATGGTAATGAATTCTGAAGATGTTACCAATTATCAGCGAAGTGATAATTATAACAAGGTAAATCTTGAGAAATGAGGTTGCTGTGTACTCAGCTTTGTGAGTAACAGACAGTGTTCTATCCAGGAATGAACTGGAAAGAAAGAAGTTAATCAAGACATTGTTCCAAATGAGGGATAATCTCAGCTGAGGAATGTGATAGAGAGAAACAAATGTATTTCTCTGCTTGGGGACTTTGCCGGGGAAAAAGGAAGACGTATCCTTTCTGTTTGGGAATACTCCGTTGGGGAAAAAAAAGAAAAATGCATCTTTTCCGTTTGGAGATATTTTACTAGGGACAGACTTGTACTCGTATGAGTAAGTATGATTTATACCAGCGATTTGGAAGCAAACATTTTGAGAGATGCAAAAAATGCAATGAATGATGCTATTATGTATGAATGTCATGAATGTTAAATGCATGCTAACAATACTTGACAAAGACACTAAAGAGATATTTGGGAAAAGGACCGCGTCACAGTTCGAACAAATACTGAGTGAAAATTGCAGCAAATGGTGCAGACGTTCACTGATGAAGAATTTGAGTTGCATGCTTTAAACTTTCTGAGAAAGGCTTTTCATTGGCAACTTGTTCGGGGATTCTTTTTGGATAAGAATACCGTCCTTTGATGATTTCTGATGAGGAGAAGACTGCTGTAGCAGTTGGCGACTCCACTGGGGATCGAAACACTCTTGGAGAAACAGTTGAAGTTATTTCCGTGTTCATAGTTTCAAAGGAGAATTTTGCTTTTGTTTCAAAATTTTGAAGTAAAAATTCATTTAAAACATTTTAGTTTCAAAAAGTGATTTTCACAATAAAAGCGTTATTTTGCAAAACAGAACAAAGTAGGAATTGCAAACAAAAGTACAAGGCTCAAATTTATTGATAGAATGGTAATCAGCCAAATGCGTGATTCCATGGACTATTTACAAAAGTTGGAAATGATAATTTATTGGGAAAAGGCTACATTGAAAGCAAATAACCGCTACTATCCCTAACAACAATGAATTCCAACTGTGCTTGTTGCTTTAGAAGATCCGTTGATGGAAGATTCTTCATGTAGACAAAATACAGACTAACTGCAGTTACTTTTTCATTTTGTATCCTTGTTTTTGCCTAGATCGCCTTTTCAGGTTTTCGATCTATCAGGATAATTTCTGTTTATTGTCTCTAATTTTTGCCTGGATCGCCTTTTCAGGTTTTCAATCCACCGAGACGCTCATTTTTGCCTAAGTCGCCCTTTTCGGGTTTTCGACTTACCGAGCTGTTCTTTTGTTTTTTTTTAGACAAAGTATTTTTTGACTGCGTCAGCATTCATAGGATACAGGAGTTCATCGCCGTCCATGTAAGTCTAAGTGTGCCTAAGAGGGGGGGGGTGAATTAGGTATATAAAAATTTATTCGGTTTTATGAGACTATTTGTAGTAATTTTTGTGGTTAAGTGTTTGAAGGTTTTTGACTCTTTCTTATCTTTTCTTGGTTATGGTGATGAAAGCGATAAATGCAGAAAAGTAAAGAACACAGCGATATATCCTGGTTCCCCTCACAA
Organism: Vicia sativa; assembly: GCA_021764765.1. NCBI lineage: Eukaryota > Viridiplantae > Streptophyta > Magnoliopsida > Fabales > Fabaceae > Vicia > Vicia sativa. The sequence goes on along the minus strand of CM038794.1, from coordinate 41,951,600 downwards.
TCCGAGAGTACTCCAGTCCCCTTTCCAACACGAAAGAGATTTCACTATAGTTTAGAATAATCGTACAGCCTATGCTTACTATCTAAACCTATAGGGTGACCAAAGGTTCTTAATACCTTTAAGGTCAAAAACCAAACACTAATGTGAATGAAGAACAATCCTCTTCAAATCACAACACTTACTTCCAACAATCCTGGATAGTAAGGAAATATATTCTTTTGTAATACAATGAGTTAATTTGAAATAGATGGATAGCACTATCAATCCTTGATTGATCTTCTTCTTCAAGAAATAAACAATTCTCAAACAATGATTATATATGTTCACGATGCATTTATGAAACTTGAAATGATTGAAAATGTGTATGGCAAGTTTCACAAAAATATGACTTTGTAAGAACACTTGAAGTTTGTAAGAGAATGTGAAAATGAATAGATGAAAATTGTTAATTGAAGAAGGTGATTTGAATTTGAAAATTCTGCACTATTTATATTGTCACACAATCCTTTCCATTCATGCCTTTTGATATGAAAAGATGCAACGCAACCATGAATGAATACCATTTAAAATATGTTTAAAAATCAAAAGAAAATCTGCACTGGTTCGCTGGGAACCGGTTCCGACCCATGCAGAACCCGGTTCCTAGTGAACGTTACAACTAGGAATTCAAAATTTTCACTCAGGAACCGGTTCCCCTATGGGTACAACCCGGTTCCTGGTACAAAATCCAGGGACATGTGTTTTGAAAAAGTCTGGAACCCGGTTCCCTGTATGGTAGGAACCGGTTCCTGAAAGTTTGTTTTTGAAAATTCATTTTGAAAAATATTTCAAACATGGTTTTTCTTTTAGTTAAACATATGGTATATGTATATGATTATGGATGTATTTTTGTGAACATTTATATTCAAGTTTAAGATTTATTTATACCTTATGCCATTGTTGTTTCTTTAAAAATTCTTCTCCTAATCTTCAAGACTTGTAGAGATGTTTTATATGATTATGTTCTTTTTGCACATCCTTCTGAAAGTTGATATCCATGTTGTCTTCATCAAAACCAATGCTTTAGATTTGAATTGAGAAGCTTGCAATTACATTCTCCCCCTTTTTGATGATGACAACCAAGTCTTTGAAAATAGTTCTTGAACCGTTTATGTTGTTTTGTGTAGCAAGAAAGTTAAGCAAATGCAAGGCTCCCCCTAAATTGTATGCTCCCCCTAAGTCCATGATTCTTTGAATTTTGGAGTGACTTTTATGATAGTTATTGGCCTGCATTTTCTTTGGAACAAAAACAACATATATGCATATTCTTTTCCCCCTTTGTTAACATCAAAAAGGATGGGGAAAAAGAGTGAAATAGATTTTGAAAACACATAAATAGATGTAAACACAATCACACGGTAAAGTACGAACAAAACAAATTGTACGATACAACATAGAACATAAAACATTATAAACATAAACATCACGAAACATAAGATAGAACATTGTCTAAACATAAAAAAGTAAAATACGAAAATGAAAGAAATGACATAGAAATTTTAAGAATAAGTCTAGTCTTCATCTTCATTCATCTCATCACCGTTATCTTCACTTTCATGCTCACTACCACTACCACTACCGGATACTTCTTCCTCTTGAACTTCGGTCCTATCAAGGTGATCAAGGATGAGTTTTTGGGTTCGTTGGACATTGCGAAGTTGTCGACGTGTGGAAGCATTTTCTTGTTGGAGCACATCAAAGCGGTCATCCACATGTCTTTGGAAGAGGGTCATTTGGTTAAACAACATATCTAAGGTGTATCCTCCTTTGGGAGGTTGAGCAACATATTGGACAGTTGGTTCGAAATCCTCCTTGTAATGAAAGTGACCTCTTGCATCAAGAATGATGCCGGTGTTTTTAAGAGAAGTTGCGTCTGAGATAGCCTCCTTATCTCCTTGAATTCTAGTCACTTCCCTTTGAAGGTTAACCCCAACATGTTCCAGAATATGAGAGATGGCTCGAGCATAGGGTAAACCACCATCGAGTGATTGCATCAGTTGCATATGATACATAATAGACAGTGCCCAATTAACCGAGCACCGACGTCTCAAAGCATTCAGGACCATTAGTTCAAACTCATTGATGCGTGAGTGGTTAGAATTCTTTGGAAATAAGATATAGGGCAATAATGAGATGGAGCATTCTGTCACTTACAGAAAGATTTGAGCCAAACAGATTTGATGATGAGAGGAGTTGTTGGCGAGCAGTGTTTTGTTGGTGTGGCCTACACATGTCAATAAAAATCTCTGCCTTATTGTAGGGTAGCCAATCATGTGGAATAACACCACTAACCAAAACCAAACCTTCATGAGGAATATGCAGCAAATCACCAAATTCTTCAACAGTTAAAGAGATACTTGTTGACAATACATGAGAAGTTAAAGTAATATCACCAAACTCATCAGGGGTCAGTTTGAAATTGTGATAAAATTCTCTAACTAGGTCAGGAAATATTTCACCATGGTCACTAACAAACCTAGTTACCCCAGCAGCAGCCAACTGAGCCGGGAACAAAAAGCTATGAGCAGGAAATGTATGAAGTTTACAAAACTTAGCTTTAAGAAGTTTCCAGTTACGGGATTTGAAGGTGAGCCATCGAGACTTGATGGTCTGAGGATGGATATTAGATGTATCAGCTTCAACCTGAGCTTTTCCTTTGCTTGACCTTGTAGCTCTTTTGGGACCCATGGAGATTTTGTAGAAATCTGGAAAGTTAGGGTTTGATGGGGAATTTTCGGAATAGTGTGAGTTTGTGAGATTTGAGTATGAGAAAATGGAAGGAGAGGTGATTCTATAGTAGTTTAGAGTAGTGGGTATGTATAGGTTGGTGAAGAAAAAGAGATGTGGAAGCTTTTATGAGTTGTGTAAATGGAGGTGGAAGGGTGTGTGAGGAGGAAGATGAAGTTGTAATGAGAGATGAATATTGACTATGACATAAAGTGAATTAAGAAACCCTTATAATTTTACATACAAAAAAGAAAAACAAATAATGACTCATTTAAACACAAAACGCGTTCAGCCTGGAAAAATATCAAATTTTTCTTGTTGAGGCGATTACGCACCATAGGGAACCCGGTTCCTGGTTTTTTAAAAAAATAGCGTTTCTGGAAAATGTACCAGGAACCGGTTCCGACCCTTATGGGAACCGGGTTCCGCGTGCAAAAATGCCAAAAAAACTTGAAAAATTGCTAGAAAAAAGAAGATTTTTGTACACACAATATACACACATATATTTTAACACATAAACATATAAAAGAAGGAGTAGAAGCAGAGTGTACTAAAACATAAATTTTTTGAAGAAAAAAAATTATGACGTGCACCTTAAGAGAAACATTTAGAGATCACCTTCATCAAAATACCAAGTTCCCGGATTTTGAAGAAAGGTTCTCGAGCAAGCGGTTTTGTGAAGATATCTGCGAGTTGGTTATGAGTATCCACAAAGTTACTTGACATCCCTTGAAGTACATGATCACGGAGAAAATGATGTCGAATATCTATATGTTTGGTTCTTGAATGCATGGGATTCTTTGTAATATTGATGGCACTTGTATTGTCGCATCGAAGAGGAATGCATCCGAGATCAAGTCCGTAGTCACGGAGTTGTTGCTTGAGCCAAAGAATTTGTGCACAACAACTACCTGCTATGTATTACCTTGGCCGTACTAAGAGCAACACATGCTTGCTTTTTACAAGCCCATGATACTAATGCATTTCCAATAATGTGACAAGTACCACTTGTGCTTTTACGATCAGTTTTACATCCTGCATAATTCGCGTCAGAATAACCAATTAAAGTGCAAATACTACCTTTAGGATACCATAAGCCGACATTGGTTGTTCCTTTGAGATACTTCATGATCCTTTTAACTGCTATGAGGTGTGATTCCTTTGGATTTGCTTGAAAGCGAGCACATAGACACACACTAAACATTATGTCAGGACGGCTTGCCGTCAAATATAATAAGGAACCAATCATACCTCGATATTTTGTAATATCAATTGAGTCGGATTCATCTTGATCAACATATGTACGGAGCCCATTGGAGTATTCATTGCTTTACAATTTTCCATATCAAACTTTTTCAAAAGTTCTTTGCAATACTTAGATTGGTTGATGAAGATTCCATCTTTTAGTTGCTTGATTTGTAGTCCAAAAGTAGTTCATCTTTCCCATCATAGACATCTCGAATTCTCCTTGCATCATCAATGAAAATTCCTCACACATTTCTTTGTTAGTCGATCCAAAATGATATCATCAACATAGACTTGAACCAATAAAGTGTTACTTTTGATTTTCTTAATGAACAAAGTTTTATCAACCTTACCCTTTTGAAACCTTTTCACACAAAAATTGCTAAGTCTATCATACCATGCTCTTGGTGCTTGCTTTAAGCCATAAAGAGCCTTTCTCAACAAAGACATGTGTAGGATGTTTGAAGTCTTCAAATCCGGGGTTGTTTGACATAGACTTCTTCATTGATGTATCCATTCAAGAATGCGCTTTTGACGTCCATTTGAAAAAGCTGAAAATTTAATGAACAAGCATAAGCAAGTAAAAGACGTATAGCTTCTAACCTTGCAACCGGAGCAAATGTTTCTTCGAAGTCGATTCCTTCCTCTTGATTGTAGCCTTGGGCAACCAACCTTGCTTTGTTTCGAACAATTAGACCATTCTCATCAAGTTTGTTCTTAAACACCCATCTGGTACCTATGATGTGTTTACCACTTGGTCTAGGAACAAGTTCCCAAACTTGATTTCTTTCGAATTGATTTAATTCTTCTTGCATAGCAATAATACATTGATCATCTCCTAAAGCTTCATCAACTTTGTTAGGTTCGATTTGAGAAACAAACGCCATGTTTAAGCAAGCATCTTTTAGATTTAATCTTGTTGATACTCCTTGGCTAATTTCACCAATAATTTTGTCAATAGGATAGTCTCTATGAGTTCTCCATTCTTTTGGTAGATCATTGATGTTTGAATCTTGTTGTACAATGTCTTCTTGATTTTCCGGTGATTTCACAACTTGATCATTTGAAAGTTCTTCTGAGGGTAAATCTATGGGATCATCATCATCACATACAACTACTTCCTCTTTAGAGGTGTTAGTTTCATCAAAAGATACATGCATAGATTCTTCAATAGTTAAAGTTCTTTTATTATAAATCCTATATGCTTTACTAGAGAGAGAATAGCCAAGAAAAATACCTTCGTCGGATTTCTCGTCAAACTTACCGAGATTTTCTTTGTCATTGTTGAGAACAAAACACTTGCATCCAAAAATGTGGAAGTGAGCAATATTTGGCTTTCTTCCTTTGAAGAGTTCATATGGAGTTTTCTTTATTATAGGTCTAATGATAACTCGATTTCCAACATAACATGCCGTACTAACCGCATCCGCCCAAAAATATTTAGGAAGATTTGCATCACTAAGCATGGTTCTTGCAAGTTCCACTAGAAACCTATTCTTTCTTTCAACTACTCCATTTTGTTGTGGAGTTCTAGGTGCTGAAAAATTATGAGAGATACCATTTTCTTCACAAAATTCTTCAAACTGTGCATTTTGGAATTCTCCACCATGATCACTTCTTATGGATACAATCTTTAGTGATTTTTCATTTTGGATTTGCTTGCATATTTCTTAAAGGCTTTAAAAGCATCACTTTTCTGCACAAGAAACAAAGTCCAAGAATATCTAGAAAAATCATCAACAATAACCAAAGCATATACATTACCTCCGAAGCTTTTTGTTCTTGATGGACCAAAGAGATCCATGTGCAACAATTGTAGTGGCCTTGTAGTAGACACCACATTCTTGGATTTGAAAGATGATTTTGTTTGTTTCCCTTTTTGACAAGCATCACAAACTCTATCTTTGACAAAAAATTTCTTAGGCAAACCAATGACAAGATCATGCTTGATTAGTTTATTCAAATGTTCCATATGAATATGAGCAATCCTTTTGTGCCAAAGCCATGAATCGTCATTGTTTGCCATGAGACATTTTACCTTCAAAGATGGATCATTAAGAGAAATCATAAATATATTATTAACTCTTTTACCTTTGAGTTTTACCTCATTGGTGACTTCATCAATGATTAAGCATTCATCTTTTGTAAATTTGATCTTGAAGCCTTTGTCACAAAGTTGGCTAATGCTAAGAAGATTGTGCTTTAGTCCTTCAACATAAAGAACATCTTCAATGGATGTGAAAGGTGGTGCACCAACTTTGCCTTTGCCAAGAATTCTCCTTTGTTGTTATCTCCATAAGTGACATAACCCTTGGCCTTTAGAACAAGATTTGAAAAATGGTTTATGTCACCCGTCATATGCTTTGAACAACCACTATCAAGATACCATAAATTTGAAGTGGTTTTCAAGCATTCCTGCAAAACAGATTAAGTTTTGTTAGGTACCCAAGTTGCTTTGGGTCCTTCATAATTAGTACCTTTCTTAACCCACACATAATGCCCACTTGGAACACTAAAGTTTCTTATATAGCAAGCATTAGGTGTGTGGCCTTTAATTCCACAATAGAAACAAGTAGGTTCAAAATTACTTGTATATCTAGGAGGATAAGATTTATTCTTAACAACTCTTTTATTTTTAGGATAATGATGAGCTACTTTAGGCTTATTCACTTTCTCTTGAATTGGTTGGTTATTAGCTTTAACAAAGATAGTTTTGTTGGGACTTGGTTGAGAAAATTTTGAAAAACCAAGTCCACTTTTATCTTTAGGATATCTTTGAGTGCTAAGAACTTTTTCCAATCCAACTTGTCCTTTTTCATACCTTTCTAGGACTCTTTTTAATTGAACAATTTGGAAAGAAAGTGACTCACAATTATTGCATACAAAATTTTGTTTTTGATCACTAATCATCTTTTCTTTTTCGTCTTTATGTTCTTTTTCAATCGTTTTAACTTTTTCTTCTAAAGATGAAATTAATTTCTTTTGAGATGAAATAGTTTTGTATAGAATTTTGCATTCATTTAATAGTTCTTCTATAGCACCTTGTGCACCATTATCATAAAGAGAGTTATCGTAACTAACCTCTCCTTCTTCATCATCGGAGTGGTGTGAAGCCATCAATGCTAGATTTGCACTTTCGTCGCTATCCGAATCGGATGAAGAGCTTATCTCATTATCTTCCCATGCAACATAAGCCCTTTTGTTCTTGAACTCCTTTTTGCCTTTGAATCCATTTTTCTTGGAGAGTTTTGGACAATCCGGCTTTATGTGGCCTTGCTTTCCACATTCATAGCATGTGACATCTTGTGTTGATGTGGAGGCTTCTTTATCTTTATGCTTATAAAATTTCTTTCTCTTGACAAAGTTAGCATTATGAATATTATTCTTATGACCAAAATATTTACCTAACCTTTTTACAAGAAGCAAGAAGTTTTCATCTTCCTCCGATGCATCTTTATCTTGACTTTCTTTTGAATCAATTTTCAAAGCAATGCCTTTGGATTTCTTCTCATGATTCTCATGTTTTTCAAGCCTTCCTAGTTCCGTTTCATATTCTTGAAGCTTTCCGAATAATGTTGCGGAAGTCATAGTTGCTAGGCTTTTCTTTTCGGATATTGCCGTCACGTTTGGTTTCCATTCCCTAGTTAAAGACCTAAGCACTTTAAGATTTAATTCATCGTTAGTTAAAGTCTTACCAAGTGCCTTCAAGTGATTTGTCAAGTGAACGAATCTCTTTTGCAAGTCAAGGATGGATTCTCCGGGCACCATTCTGAATAATTCATATTCTTGACTCAAAGTGTTCAATCTAGACCTTTTGACTTCGGCGGTTCCTTCATGAGTTTCTACAAGAGTATCCCAAATTTCCTTTGCCGTTGTACATGCCGATATTCGGAAAAATTCATCCATACTAAGAGCACTTTGGAGAATGTTGATTGCCTTTTGGTCAAAAAGAACCTTTTTCTTGTCATCGTCATCCCATGATGCTTTAGGCTTAGATGACCCAACACCATTGACAACACACACCGGAGTGAATGGACCATTCTCAACAGCATTCCATATTTCTTCTCCTTGCGCTTCAAGATGAGCCTTCATGCGAATTTTCCAAAAATCAACATATTCACCACAAAACAATGGCGGCTTGTTGTTACTACCACCATCTTTGAAAACCGGATTTGGATTTGCGGAAGCCATTCTGGATCTTTAGGAACAAGTTACCTATAACTTGCTCTGATGCCAATTGTAAGTCTAAGAGTGCCTAAGAGGGGGGTGAATTAGGTATATAAAAATTTATTCGGTTTTATGAGACTATTTGTAGTAATTTTTGTGGTTAAGTGTTTGAAGGTTTTTGACTCTTTCTTATCTTTTCTTGGTTATGGTGATGAAAGCGATAAATGCAGAAAAGTAAAGAACACGTGATATATCCTGGTTCCCCTCACAATCCGAGAGTACTCCAGTCCCCTTTCCAACACGAAAGAGATTTCACTATAGTTTAGAATAATCGTACAGCCTATGCTTACTATCTAAACCTATAGGGTGACCAAAGGTTCTTAATACCTTTAAGGTCAAAAACCAAACACTAATGTGAATGAAGAACAATCCTCTTCAAATCACAACACTTACTTCCAACAATCCTGGATAGTAAGGAAATATATTCTTTTGTAATACAATGAGTTAATTTGAAATAGATGGATAGCACTATCAATCCTTGATTGATCTTCTTCTTCAAGAAATAAACAATTCTCAAACAATGATTATATATGTTCACAATGCATTTATGAAACTTGAAATGATTGAAAATGTGTATGGATAGTTTCACAAAAATATGACTTTGTAAGAACACTTTAAGTTTGTAAGAGAATGTGAAAATGAATAGATGAAAATTGTTAATTGAAGAAGGTGATTTGAATTTGAAAATTCTGCACTATTTATATTGTCACACAATCCTTTCCATTCATGCCTTTTGATATGAAAAGATGCAATGCAACCATGAATGAATACCATTTGAAATATGTTTAAAAATCAAAAGAAAATCTGCACTGGTTCGCTGGGAACCGGTTCCGACCCATGCAGAACCCAGTTCCTAGTGAACGTTACAACTAGGAATTCAAAATTTTCACTCAGGAACCGGTTCCCCTATGGGTACAACCCGGTTCCTGGTACAAAATCCAGGGACATGTGTTTTGAAAAAGTCTGGAACCCGGTTCCCTGTATGGTAGGAACCGGTTCCTGAAAGTTTGTTTTTGAAAATTCATTTTGAAAAATATTTCAAACATGGTTTTTCTTTTAGTTAAACATATGGTATATGTATATGATTATGGATGTATTTTTGTGAACATTTATATTCAAGTTTAAGATTTATTTATACCTTATGCCATTGTTGTTTCTTTAAAAATTCTTCTCCTAATCTTCAAGACTTGTAGAGATGTTTTATATGATTATGTTCTTTTTGCACATCCTTCTGAAAGTTGATATCCATGTTGTCTTCATCAAAACCAATGCTTTAGATTTGAATTGAGAAGCTTGCAATTACAGTCCATGGTTGTGAGACTCATAGCACCGCCAGAGAAGCTTCTTTTAACGATGTATGGGCCTTCGTAGTTAGGAGTCCATTTGCCCCTAGAATCTGTTTGAAAAGACAGAATCTTTTTAAGCACGAGGTCGCCTTCTCGGAATTCACGAGGTCGGACCTTTTTGTCGAAAGCTTTCTTCATTCTTCTTTGATAAAGTTGTCTGTGACACAGAGCGGTCAGGCGCTTTTCTTCAATTAAGTTCAGTTGGTCGTATCTGCTTTGACACCATTCGGCCTCAGATAGCTTAGTTTCCATGAGAACTCTTATTGATGGGATCTCAACTTCTACGGGGAGCACTGCTTCCATGCCGTATACTAAAGAAAAAGGAGTTGCCCCTGTTGAAGTGCATACTGAAGTACGATACCCATGCAGAGCAAATGGCAGCATTTTGTGCCAGTATTTGTAAGTGATGACCATTTTCTGGACGATCTTTTTGATGTTCTTGTTGGCTGCTTCAACGGCGCCGTTCATCTTTGGCCGGTAAGGAGAAGACGAGTTATGATGCTCGATCTTGAACTCCTCACATGGTTCTTTCACCATTTTGTTTTTCAAGTTAGATCCATTGTCTGTAATGATCTTGCTTGGAACTCCATATCGGTAAATGAGGTTGTTCTTGATGAACCTCACAACCACTTGTCTGGTAACGTTGGCGTAAGACGCTGCTTCGACCCATTTGGTGAAGTAATCAATAGCCACTAGAATGAAACGATGTCCGTTGGACGCCTTTGGTTCAATCATTCCAATCATGTCAATGCCCCACATGGAGAAAGGCCACGGAGAGGAGAGAACGTTGAGTAGAGTCGGAGGCACATGGATCTTATCTGCGTAGATCTGGCACTTGTGACATCTTTTGACGTGTTTGCAGCAATCAGATTCCATCGTTATCCAATAGTATCCTGCTCTCAATATTTTCCTGGACATTGCATGCCCATTTGAATGGGTTCCAAAGGACCCTTCATGTACTTCATGGATGATCATGTCTGCTTCCCGTCTGTCGACGCATCTGAGCAGAACCATGTCGAAGTTTCTTTTGTATAACACATCTCCGTTCAAGAAGAAATTCCTAGAAAGCCTCCTCAGAGTTTTCTTATCTTTGTAAGAGGCCCCAAGTGGGTACTCTCGCGTTTGAAGGAAACGTTTGATGTCGTGAAACCACGGTTTATCATCGAAGACTGCTTCTGTTGCAAACACATATGCAGGTCTTTCAAGGCGTCTGATGCAAATTCTGGGCATATCATTCCAATCGTTGACTTTGAACATGGAAGATAGAGTAGCCAAGGCGTCTGCCATCCGGTTTTGATCTCGAGGGATATGATGCAGTTCTATTGTGTTGAAGAAAGTCAACAACCGTCTCGCATAATCCCTGTAAGGAATTAGACCAAGATGATGAGTTTCATACTTGTCTTTGATTTGGTTGATCACAAGGGCTGAATCTCCATATATGTCAAGGATCTTGATCCTCAAGTCGATGGCTTCTTCGATACCCATGATGCAAGCTTCATATTCTGCTATGTTGTTGGTGCAATCAAATAGCAATCTGGCAGAAAACGGGATATGAGAACCCTCGGGAGTGATGATGACTGCCCCAATTCCATTGCCAAAAACATTTACGGCTCCATCGAAGACTAGGCCCCATCTAGATTCTGGATCTGGTCCTTCTCCGTGTAGTGGTTCGTCACAATCTTTCATCTTTAAGTACATAACATCCTCGTCTGGGAAGTCGAACTTGAGAGATTGGTATTCGTTGACGGTGATAAGTGATCGATGAGAATGCTTCCTTTAACCGCTTTGGTAGCGGTATTGGATGTCATATTCGGATAATAGCATTTGCCATCGAGCGATTCTCCCGGTTAAGGCAGGCTTTTCAAATACGTACTTGATCGGATCCATTTTGGAGATTAACCAAGTCGTGTGATTGATCATGTCTTGGCGAAGCGTTTTGAAGCCCATACCAAAGCGCAACATGTTTTCGAGCATGGAGTAGCGATTTTCACGATCTGTGAATTTCTTACTCGGTAGTAGATGGCATGCTCCTTCTTACGGTATCATCCTATTGTCCAAGTCGCCCATGGACTCTTCTAGTGCAGTGGGTATAAGATTAATGGTCTTCCTTCCACTAGAGGATCGGTGTTGGTGGTTACGGCGGTATTCCTTGATCTTGTCGAATGCTTTTTGCAATCACGTCCATACAACCTTTTGATCTTTGCGGAGCTTGAATATCGGCCCGGTGCGATCATCGAGAGATGAATCGGAGATGTAATTCAACCGTCAAGAAATCCTCTTACTTGCTTTTCCGTATGTGGTGTAGGCATTTCACGAATATCCTTGACTTTGTCGGTCAACCTCAATTCCTCTTTGGTGACGATGAAACCTAGGAGTCTTCGACCTTACCCCAAAGGTGCATTTGTTAGGATTCGAGATGAAACTTCCTTAGTCGTTGAAACAACTTTAAGAGATAGTCTATATGCTCTTCTTGATGTCGAGACTTTGCTATCATGTCGTCCACGAGACCTCGATCTCTTTGTGCATCATGTCATGAAAGAGAGTAGTCATTGCCCTCGGTAAGTTGCGCATTCTTTAATCAAAGCGGCATTACTTTGTAGCAAAAAGTGCCCGTGATGAAAGATGTCTTCTCCATATCTTGAGCCATTCGATCGATTATAACCAGAGAAACCGTCCATGAAGGAAAAGTTGAATTTTGCCGTCTTGTCCACTAGCATGTCGATATCACGGAAGTGGGAAATCGTCTTTGGACTAGCTTTGTTTAAGTCGGTAGTCAACACATTCGACCTTTCCATCTTTCTTGGATACGGTACTATGTTGGCTAGCCATTGAGGATACTCGAGTGACAAGGAAACCGGTCGATGCTTTTGAACTTCCTTTTGATTTTCTCGACCATTTCGGGATGAACTCTTCTCGGTTTACTTAAGCGCGGACATTACGGTCTTAACGGCAAGTGATGCTCCACGATCTTAAACCGGCATGTCCTGGTAGGACCACGCAAACACATCAACATATTCTTTGAGAAGACTTATCAGTTTGCTTTTGACACTGCTGTTGAGTGAAGCTCCAATATTGACTTCCTTTATATCTTCCTCAGAACCCAAGTTAATTGCTTCTAGAGGTTCTTTGTGAGGCTGGATGATCCTTTCCTTGTGTTTAAGCAGTCGAGAAATTTCATCTGGGATCTCTTCTTCAACTTCTTCTTTGGCGAATTCATAGAGGATTTCAGAGTCGAGAAAGAGCGTAGAGTTATTGCTTTCAATGGTTTTGTCCATTTGTTTAATCTGCATTTTTGATTTATGTTTGATTAAAAAAAAGTTTTCTTTTGAAAGTGTATGCAGATTAATTTTTCATTTTGATTTTTTTTTTGAAGAGATTTTTTTACTGTGTTTTTTAGGATTATCATTTCCAGAAGAGGGTAAAAATGAAAATAAACACAGAGTGTGGAAACAAAACAACGCATTTTATTTATGTTTCATAATATGAACAGAGCCCTAAAATACAAACTCATTTATCTTGGGCAAGACAAAGAGGAATTATTTAAAAGCTAAAGCCCTATAAAACATCTCTTCGCTTTGGGCGAAACGAGAGTTCAAAACAAAAAGCAAAAATAAACTACTTAGAGCTATGAACATCAGTCCTAACTTCAACAGGTTTCCAGTAATGACGAACTCCTTGGAAGTCGAGGTACTCGGGTAATTTTCCGCTTGGTTTAACCCATGAGTAGACCTTGGTTCTTGGTGGCGGGCTTTGAAGACTACGGACGATGGCCCTTGCCTTTGTGCTAAAGCGATCTTCTTGATTAACAGATCGGGAAGTATGGGACATAGCACGGGTACTTCCTGTTGATCTTTGTGTGGAATACTGGGGATGTTCCTTCCAGTCTTCTGAATGAAGAGACTCATTGTCGGCGACACTTTCTAGATCGTATCCCGAGTCGTACTCTTGATCTTCAGTGATCATGTTGACATAGTAATAACTAGGATCTGGCTTGGTGAATTCCACAGATGTGTTGAAGCAAAGATCTTCATTTGGGATCTCGATCTGTTGATCAGTTTGAGAATACGAGTATTCCTCCTCTGGCTGACTAGGGTATTCAAAGTCATCACCCCATCCCGTAGGCTGGATATCTTCGATCTGGATTTTCGAGCTTTACGGCGTATGTATCACCATGTAGTCGTATTTGCCACTTGGTTCTCCCAAGGTATCCCGGACTTGAGGGGGTGGTGGATTTTCATGTTCTTTGCAGGACATGTCTTTGAATTGATCAGTCGGTGCATATGATTCCTCCTGAGACACATATTCATGGCTATTCAAGTAAGTGCTCCATTCTTCAGATTCAGACGGATCATCTTCATCCTCTTCTATGGTTACAACACTGACTTCTTGTGGAACAGGGTTTAAGAAACCTCCACTGTGAAATACTTCCTTGATCGGGGGAAGTGCTTCATCTTTGGTTGATTACGAGAGAATACGGTGTGAACCCGAGTCAAACTTTTGTTCCATTGTTGTGGGTTTAATTACTTGTCCCCATCCTTGGGCATTGCCGTCTTTCACCATTTGTGCCGCTTCTCTATAGGAAGAGATAGATGATCTGTTTTCAGTAGATTCATCTTCTAATGGATTTTCTGGATAGATGACTTACAAGTAAAGCTTGTTCACCACTGATAGTCACCAACTTTCCATTAACTGTGAATTTTAATTTTTGATGGAGTGTAGAATTCTTGCTCTGTGGATCCAAGGTCTTCCTAGCAAGCAGCGTATCGGTGTACGTCCATGACTTGGAAGGTAATTTTGAAAGTGTGAGGCCAATTGTCATCGGAGATCAACTTCCCAATAGCGACTTTCTCGATCCATCGAAAGCTCTTACCACTATATCGTTGAACTTCATCGGCGTTCCTTTGTAAGCTAAACGAGCGAGAGTCGTTTTTGGCATTACATTTAAAGACGAATCCGTATCCACCAATACATGGGACAGGGAATCTGACTGGCAAATCATTGAGATGTGCAAGGCCAAGTTGTGATCTTTCCCTTCTTCCGGAAGTTCTTCGTCACTAAAACTTAGATTGTTGCGGTTGTTATGTTGGAAACGATTCCTCCAAATTGTGCAGTACATCATCCACATAAGCTGGTCTAATACTCTCATCAAAGCTTCTCGGTGAGCTTGAGTTAAGGTGTAAAGCGATGTCGAAATCTTTGAAGAGTGCATCGGTTGATCTCGACTCGATACTCGCTTTTCTTGATCAGTTTTAGTATCTCTTCAAAGTCTGAGTTGATGTTGGTTCCATCAGTAGAACCAATATTTGTGCTTGGGTTAGCAATGGGAATCGTTGTAGGATTCTCGGATATATAAGCGGGTTATGTTTAACAACGAGAATTGCGGTTTTGGTGGTCTTTGGAGCATGAACTCGTCCACTTCTCGTCACTCGTCCGATTTCTGTTATATTGACATTAGCTGGAAGTGTAGGCAGGGGTTTCTCCTTCCCATCTTTTATCAGGGTGGCGTTGTATTGGTAAGGAATTGCTTTGGTAGAACTGTATGGAACAGGACCAGGTGGGCAAATTACCAAAGGAGATGTTAGAATGCTGGAACCATTGTAGGCAATCTCCACATGCTCGGGTAGGTTGAAACAAGGAATCACAACGTTTACTTCGGGATTTTCCGAGTTGATATCTGAGACTAAAAGCTCATGCGGAAAATGCCCTACGGTATTTACGTCGTGGTCATCTCGGTATCTATAAATCTGTAAATCACCAGTGTCTAACAAATGTTGGATATCTGCTCTTATGGTGGAACATCCTTGAATATCCTTGGAGCAAATGTCGCAAGCTGAATAATCATGTTTAGCGAAAACACTCATTGCACTGTATGCTTCGTGAAGACGCACCACGTTTCCTCTGATTAAATTTACGTTGGTGACAAGATACCTGTCGGTATTTCTAAGTATCAAACTTACTAAATGTCCCGCTGTGACTGGGAAGCGGATTAGCTTGCACATTTGGGCTCGTATTCTTGAAGGAGAGAAGATTAGACCTTACTAACTTCTGTACTTCTGCCTTTAATGCTATGCAATGTTCGAGGTCATGGCCTGGTGCCCCTTGGTGAAAAGGGCAAGACACTTCGGTTTTGTACCACCATGGCAATTTCTCAGGAACCGGAGGTGGTGACCTTGTCTGTATCAGGTTTCTTTCTATTAGTGTTGGGTAAAGTTCCACGTACGTCATGGGAATTGGGTCGAACTGAGTGACCTGAGGCGTACGGTTTTGGTTATTAAACTGCTGAGCCTGTTGACGAGGCTGTTGAGTTTGTTGATTTTGTTGAAATTGCGGAGCAATTCCTGTGTTCGGAGTTACGTTGACAGCGGGTGCTATGGCAGCTACCTGTCGCTGTTGGATGACATTCTTACGTGGTTTCCCTCGGGATACCATTCCTACGTCATGCTCTTTTTTCCTTGGGAAGCTAGTTCCGACTTTCTTAGTATTACTAGAAGATCCAGTTTCTTTGGTTAGACGTCCGATTCGAACACCTTCTTCTAATCCCATTCCCATGCTTACCATTTCATTGAAATCTCCGGGAGCACTAGCGATCATTCGCTCATAGTAGAATGAGTTTAGAGTATTCAAGAATACCTTAGTCATTTCCTTTTCTTCCAATGGTGGGTTTATTTGGGTAGCAATTTCCCTCCATCGTTGCGCATATTCCTTAAATGTCTCTCTTTCCTTTTGAGACATGGAGCGAAGTTGATCCCTATCAGGAGCCATATCCAAGTTGAACTTATATTGCTGAACGAAGGCTTTACCTAAATCGTTGAGCGTTTGGATATTCGTCTTGTCTAAACCCATGTACCACTTGATCGGCACGGTGAGGCATCACGGAAATAATGAATTAGCAGCTGATGATCCTCATTGTACGTAGACATTTTACTAGCGTACATTGTAAGATGACTCTGAGGACAAGAGTTCCATTTGTACTTTTCAAAGTCCGGGACTTTGAATTTCGCAGGTATTTTTACACAAGGAACTAAGCAAAGATCCTGGGCACTTTTCCCGAACAATTCTTTCCCTTGAATTGTTTTTATCTCAAGCTGCATTTTGAGGAGCTGTTCTTGGAGATTTTCCATCAAACCACGAGCGTTCGTGTTATTTCCTGGAGTGTGATGAACTTCTTCGTCTGTGGTAGCGTGCACTACGGAAGCTGAGTTCAACATGATCGGTTGAGAAACCGACATTGTTACTTGTGGAAAAGTTATTCCATCTTTGTGAAGCGAGTTTTCTTTGCAAAGTAGGGATGTCAGCGAGATCGTTTGAGAAGTCGGTTGGCGAACTCCTATGCCGAAGTTGAAAGGCATTCCCCATGGATAGCCCTCGGCATCTTTGAAAGGTGAACTCTTGGCGGTGGCTGGAGTAGTAGTATCCTCTGATTCTTGTATGGTTTGTTGCTCAATCTTGCTTGTTGACTTTCTTGTTGTGTAGTGAGTTAACCAAAGGCGTGAGTCTTTCCACTTCTTCTTGTAGCGTTGTTCTGTACTCACAGTTCAACGTTCTCTTGCTCTAAGTTCTCCATTACTTTTCGTCTTTTGATCTAGTATAAATGCGTTCGAGTTGGTGCGGCGATCGAGAAACTCTAAGGCGCGACTTGACAATCTGTTTCTATCGGAAAAATGATTCCAACTAGAAAAGTGAGAATCTAGACAATAGACCTAAATGCAAGATATGATGCATGAATATGATTGTAAAAGAAATTTCAAAATTTATGCTAAAAGAGATATTTCTTGGCACATATTTGGATGGAAAAACACAAATTTCATTGATTATTGGAAGAAGATTACAACAATTGTTTTTGTTGGAGCATTGCTCACAAATGATACAATAAATGATAAAATTACAAGCTAAATTGAACTAATTAAGCGTCTTCGTCGGCGAAGATCCGAAGCTTGATGCGACTTCCTCTTGATTTCCTTTCCATAGCGAGCTTTTAGTTACTTTCTCGGCTTTTAGCTTGCGACTCTTTTCATTATTTGGGCGGGATCGCTGGTTGTCATTTCCTCGAGCTTTCTTTTCCTTTCTGGGCGTATCTGGATTGCGTTATCCTAGCGAATCTTCTCATCTTTCTCCATGAGCCATTCATCTGGAAGTAAAGCGTCTTTTCATGATCTTTGACTTGCTTCTTGAGCTTCTCATTCTCAAGGTTAGCCTTAAGGAATTTGCTTTCCAAAGCTTCCTTCTCAAGCCTTATCTTTGTCAAGATTTCTTGGTATTCTCCCACAGCTTCGACGGGAAATTTTGTTGATTTGGAGGCGATCGAGAACATGGGATCCTCATAAGCGTAAGGCATTCGGAATTCCTTTGCTCTTTTCTTTACCCAAGTGTAGGTTTCGTGGCTACACAATTCTTTGCCTTACCTTTTCCTTTCTTTCGGATGTGATGCCAAGCTTTAATCATCTAGCACTGCAATCCTTGGAATCCTCCTTCATGGTAGAAGTAGCTTTCTACTGTAAATCCTAGAGGTTTACCAGAGTTTGCATATCCAAGCTGACGTCTTGCTAGGAATGGGTTATAGTTGATTCCTCCTCTCGTACCAATGAGAGGTACGTTGGAAAATTCTCCACGACTCTCAATGATTTCCATCTCATTGTTTGCCAAAGTATACCAATGGATATAAATCGTTTGTAAGAGACATGAGTCTTACGGACCAATGCCACTCGTCTTTGTTTCGCGGAAGATAGGAGATTTAGGCAAATGTGAGGTAATCCATTTGAAAAGCAGTACACAACACACGATAGTTCCGTCTCCTTCGATTCCTATGATGAATAGAGGCGTCACGTATCACCGAGGGTGGGAGCAGGATTTCCAATCGGAAAGATCCTTATGGCGTTGATATCAGCGAAATTTGGGACGTTGGGATACAACACCAATCCATAGAGGAGTAAAGCTAAAATAGCTTCAAAGGCTACCATACTACCGACTTAGAATTTGAGAGCCTTCTCCATTAGGAACTTTGAGGTTAGTCCTAAGAGTTTTCCTCTGGTAGTTAGGTTTTGTCTATCTCGATTTCTTTAAATGAGTCATTGTTGCAATGACTTGTGACTTAGGAATGGCTTCAAACCATTGAAAGGCATTTTGTCCGATCTTGAGATTCCTAGGATATCGCATACTCTTCCAAAGTAGGCATCAGATAATCGAGGAAAGTAAAACGATGAGGTGGATCGTAGGCTGAGCGAAAGTTTTGAGAGTCCTCCATCAATGTTAGCGTTCGGAAGAGTTAAAAGAGTTCCATAGCGTTTTAAATCAGGGATCTTCTACCAGGATGCTAACTCTTTAACTTTCCTACATCGAGAATCCTAAAGCTGTGTCTTTTGGTGAATCTTCCTCGGCGTCCATCACTCTAACCTAAAATATTTTACAAAGAAAAAATCTCTAAATTCTTTGGAAATGGGAAGAAATGAAGTTTTTTTGTTTTTATGAATGAATGAATGCATGAATCGAAAAACATGGTTAGTAGTTATACACACGGTCAAGCGTTGAAGTCACGAGCATGAAGCCAGCGATAAGAATCAGCGGGGTTAAGTTCTAAGGGCTTATTCATACGTGAAGCGGGTTCTATTGATAATCGAGGCTCAACACTCCCTTCAAAACATTATTGGATTTGGTGAATACTCGATGGTCCAATAATATTTTCAAGAGAAACTACTTTGATCGTAGTATCGCATGATTACTCTAGGCTTACACCGAATAATCTCGCACTACATCCTAATGGCGGGATGGTTTATGTGTTCTGATCCACTCGACTTCTTAAGTTCCCAGAAAGACGTCTTCGCATTACTTGCTAAACGCAATACCCTCGAGACAACCTCCACTGCGGGAAATATTAACCCGAAAGCATTGAGCGCTCACGTATTAATACCTCCACCTAGATCTTAAAATGCTTCTTAAATCCGGGTTAGGATTTCTTTCCATCAAGTGAAATCGCGAAACACACAAAGAAAGCAGATATATGCAAAATATGAAAAGCTTATCCCTTTCTTTTCTTTTGAAAAAAAGCTTGGTGCTCTCGGACGAAAGCGCCTTTTCTTTTTGAAAAATCAAAGTTTCATATTCCCAGTGAGCGCCATTTTTCTGTTCGCGTTAAAGGTGGCGCTGAGGATCTGACGTGAGTTGATTCTCGCGTAACGATTTAAATCTTTTGATTTGTTTATAAAGATGCATGAGCATCAAGCTTTATTATTTTCAACACAAGAAAGATGATTTAATGATTATGAAAAGGGAAAATGAAATACCCTCGATTGATATTGGTATGCGTAATGAAGCAAAACTAGGCGTAACGCATTGGGGAGATTCTGAATAAGGGGATTGTTATATAAAGGGAATAGATGGAGCACCCTAAATATATGTAGTTATCTGACTTTATATATGAATATGTTTGATATGTTTGTGTGTTTTAATTGTTATTTCTATGATTGGGAAAGTTTCTCCTTTGGATTTTAAAAGCAGATTATGTGGGATTCTAAGGTTTGTTATTATTGTGCTCAAAGATGCATGGATCTTGCATACATATCTAGTGGGAATCGAGCATTTGTAGCTCGGATCTCTGAGGTTCTATGGTTTGTTGAGTGCAGAAAGATAGAAATTTGCTCGGCAAGGATGAGACCTTGTGCCTACGTATTCTCAAAGGATGTTGAGAAAGTCGAGCAATCGTAGTTCCACTTATGCTAGTGGAAACAGCGGGATGTTAGTAAGAGCAGACAAATGTCATCTTAATGAAAAATGTATCTAATCTATTTCATCACATACATTTTGAAAAGTTTGATTGATTAAAATCTTTTCGTAAGTATTAGGTGTTTTGCTTGAGTGTACCACTTACATGTTTAAGAAAGATGTTTGAAAAATGATTGAATCTTTTAGCGTAAGTATTGGGTGTTTTGCTTGAGTATACAAGCGTTACCACTTCTTGTTAAGAGATGTTTTGTTGAAAATAGTTTGAAAAGAAGTTTGAAAAGTTTGAAAAGTTTTTGTTGTATGTGATGTGATAGATGAGATACTTCTTCCATAGAGATGATAGATGTCTAAATCTCTTAGGAGAAATTGATTGGATTAAAGGGATGCTTTTAAGAAGCCCGTGGGTCCTTGTATTGTTGAGAGAGGCATTACGTCGAGGTCATCGAGGTCCTTGTATGAAGCTCGAGAGGAAGCTATAGGGTATGGTGGCTTTGGCTTGAAAGGTTTCAGAGAAAACATCCTTTCTTGAATAAGAGCAATTTCAGAAATTTTACTCTGGAATTTTGAAAGTGATTTCAAGAACCATCCTTCGAGGTTCTATCTTAGCGTGGGTGATTCTTTGTATTGGAAGCCCAAGAGGCTGTTAAGAGATTTCCTATCTCTTTCATTGTATGATGCCAAGAAGGCTAAACTCGATGAGGAGTTCTTTTGAGCGAAGCCCAAGAGGAGGTGACTCAGCGAAGTGTTGTCTTATATGAAGCCTAAGGAGGCTAACTCTATGGGAGGTTTCTTTGTCTGACCCAAGAAAGGCTGACCCATCTTTGGATAAGTTATCTTGTATAAACCCAGCGGAGGCTAAACTCGTAGTGATGAGTTGTCTTGTATGAAGCCAGCGGAGGCTAATTCATCTTGATGATGAATGTCTTGTATGAAGCCAGCGGAGGCTAAACTACGGGAACCTATTGATTAGTCTAATTGTTATGTTATAACTAGGCAGTTTGTATAAGCAGTGTGTGTGTGATATGTATTCACGAGGGTTTATGAAGGAAATATAAACAATGCATGATGTTTATTTGATTTATGAAATATAAACAAGTATACGTGAGCGAGCGTTTGAAGCAGCGTAACGATTATTACAAGTTTGAATTGTGTACAAGGTGAATATGTACGAGCGAGTTTTATATGAGACAAAGATGGATGTACATAGGAGGTTAGGACTTACACATGAGGCCCATTGATTTGAAAGCAGTTTCACGAGGAATAATGCTCCTTTCAATACCAATGGTATTCGATGTAAAATGTAGGATGAACGATGATTGATCAAAGTTTATACGTAAAGGTATTTTCAAAGAAAGTATTGTTATATACGGATGAAAAGTTTGTTTTTGAAATATAGTATTAAGATGAAAAGTTTGTTTTGAAATATCGTGTTATGCGGATGAAAAGTTTGTTTTGAATATACATGTTATGTCAGGATGAAAGTTTGTTTTGAAAATATACGTATTATACAGGATGAAAGTTTGTTTTGAAATATCAATGTACGAGATAACAAGTTTATGAAAAAAGTATTTGGTATATACAAAGAAAATATATACACAAAAGGCATTTGAATATACAGTGATGTGAAAACAAACGATCGAAGTTTGTCTGTACTTGAGTATAAAAGTATCGTATTATATCGGATGAAACTTTGTAAAAAGTATTTGACAAAAGTTTGATATGTACAAAGAAATATATGTACATAAAAAGAATGTTATGGGACTTACACGTGATGGAGCCCATTGGTTTAAAAGAAATTTTATTCAGAAGAATTCTTCCTTTAGAACCAATGGATTCGGTGTATAGACAAACGAATGAAAAACAAATGAAAGAAATTTGTTTAAGTTTGAATATTGACAATGATTATTTGAATATGTACAAGTAAAGCTAAATATGTACATAAAGGATTGGGACTTACACCATAAGGGAGGCCCATGATCGATCGAGAAATTCGAGAAGAAACGAATTCGGTTTTATCGTTTAAATTGGATCAATCATGGTAAAAAGATGTAAGTTTTGATGAAAAAAAGTTTTGAAGAATGGTTTTGAGAATGTTTTGAAATGTGAAGTTCATTTATGAGAAGTTTTGAAAAGAATCGGAAGTCGAAAGTTTGAAAAATTCATCTTTTTAAGGAGGTTTGAAAAGTGTTCAGAACGTCGTTTTCGGCTCGATTAAAATTTAATCAGATGAAAGTTTTTTCTGAAAATTTTTGCACTATCACAAAATAGATACATTAATTGACAAGTGGTCAAAAAATCATCTCAAAATGAGAAGTTTTGATTGGTAAAAAAATTGTTGGAAGTTTGAAGAAAAAATATGAAAATATTGAAGTTTTGTGAAAAAAGAGTGAAAAAATGGTCTTGCTGGGTTTTGAACCCATGACCTTTGAGTGGGACGCGTGGCAAATAGAACTAAGACCAAGCCAGGAACCAAAGGCCAAGCAGGAGTGTTAGTGGATTAAAAACAGCGTTGATAAAATTGGTTTATTTAAAATTTGAAAATCAAGAACACATGAAGAAACGCGTATGACACAGGTTTATAGTTTGATTTCGGTTTGATATTCAACCTAAAATCTTAGTTTCTTAATGAAATCCCATGATGTAAACATCAAAGTTGATCGATTTTGTACCACGAACATGATTATGCATGTTAATTTCATTTATTTTCGAGTTAATCATGTTTGAATTTACGAGAACTCGAAGAACCTAAGCGAAATCAAATTAAATGACGTATTGTTCATGATTGTTTGATTTTATTGAGGGCTAATGGTCGTTTGGTGCGAAGAGAATGGCCAAGAGCTTTTCTCAATTGGTGCAAGGAATATGGAGTTTGAAGTTCGTGTTCTAACACGGAAAGCGAGATTGATTCTAGAGCACTTCGGTTGTTGTTTCTCGATTGATTAAGCTCCAGCGGCATGGGATGCTCTATGGATGCTTTGCTTGCTCACGACTTGCTCCAATCTCAACCAAGTCAACACTGCACGGTGAAAATGGAACTCGATTTTGATGTTAGGGTTGTTCTGAGATGGTTGTGATTGATCGGACCATGTCTGATGTGTATGGATCGTGTATGAATCATTAGAACAACAATTGATCAAATAAGCTTGAATTGAATTGTAAAGGCGGTTTGAAGTTTTGAAAAAATGAAAAGTGATTTCTGATTTCTGATTTTTAACTTAGTTCATGTTGATTTTAAGTTTGTAACAAGTTCCATAGTGATCATGCAACATGTTTGACACCAAAGATCCACCTGATTTTATCTGAATTTCAAAAAGGCACTAATTCCTACTTTGCACTAAATTACTTGATTTTGAAGAAAGTATAGTGAAAGCATGTTTTTGCATTTGTTTTGGTGTTGATTGAAGCTTGAAATGTCATCCTTTTATAGGCAAGAAATTCTGAAAATGTTAGGCAAGAAGGACATGGCATTTGGATATTCAAAGAAAGCTTAAGGGGCAAGAATGGTTTTTTACCAAAAAAGGAAACTTCCTTTTTTCACCATGTGCTATATTTTCACAATTTGATCCAATCTTCAATTATATCCTCTAGGTGATATTTATCAGTCCATGATGACTCATTTTGGCAAGGTGGCAAGGTTGAATTACTTCATGATGAAGAAAACTCAAAAAATGACCAATAATTGATGTTTGAATTTTTGAAAATCAAGTTTCATGGAGCCTTATGTTTCAATTTCAAAAGTATAGCTAGACTCCATGGATTTGAGAGTTCTTGGACATTTTGGAAGATCTCTCCAACTACAACTTTCATGTTTTGAGTTTTTTCAAATTCCAATTGGAACTAGGTGAAACAATGGCTTGAAGTTTGGAAAAAATGTGAAATTTCAACACTTAGAAAAATTTCTAAGTATAGAAATTTTGACTTTTTGTTGACTTTTCCAAATTCTTTGATTTTTTATGATCATGATGGATCATTTGAAGTATTTTGATGATGGAAAAAGTTTTGTTTTGAAAAATTTGACCAAAAGTCAAAGTTTGACTTTTCTGTGCAGATGAAATTTCATCAGACGTTTACGAAATTGGTGATGAAGTCATGAACCTCTGTGATGTTTTGAATCCAAGAAATTAGGTCAAGATGTTGTATCTAAGATATAATGACCAATCTCTATCCAAAGTCAATCACTTGCTCAAAAATCGAGAATGCCTATGCTAGGCCAAAACCTAATTGAGTCGATCCTCGATTGATCGTGAGAAAATTTGATATCGAGTTGAAGGTGATGATTTGATCAAGATAGATCAAATGGGTGAGAAAACTCAAACCCTAATTGGTTAGCTCTTGAATCGGATGAAAATCGATGAAACCCTAATTTTGACCTGTGAATGCTATACCCGATTAATGCTATCTGAGCTATTAGTTAGGCAGATGATGCAAATGTAAGGTGGTATATTAGGTCAAAATTTGGGGTATGACAATATTCACTTCAAGTTTCACCAGATTTTATGAAGACTTTTGTTCACTTCAAATTTAATCAGATTTTCTGAAGAGATATATTCACTTCAAATTTCATCTAATTATCTGAAGACTTATATTCACTTCAAGTTTCACCAGACTTTTTGAAGACTTATATTCACTTCAAGTTTCACCATATTTTAGGAAGAAATATATTCACTTCAAATTTCATCAGATTTTCTGAAGACTTATATTCACTTCAAATTTCATATGATTTTCTGAATAGTTGTATGCACTTCAATTTTAACCAGATATTCTGAAGACTTATATTCACTTCAAATTTCATCTAGTTATCACAGACTTATATTCACTTTAAGTTTCACTAGATTTTCTGAGACTTACATTCACTTCAAATTTCATGATTTTACGAAGACTTATATTCAGTTCAATTTCATCAGTTTTTACGAAGACTTATAATCACTTCAAATTCTTCAGTTTTACTAGGACTTGTATTCACTTTAATTTTAACGGATTTTAGAAGACTTATATTCACTTCAAATTTCATCTAATTTCTTAAGTCTTATATTCACTTCAAGTTTCAGTTTTAGAACTTATGTTCACTTCAAATTTAATAAGTTTTACGAAGATATATTCACTTCAAATTTCATCATATTTTCTGAAGACTTATATTCACTTCAAATTTCATCAGATTTTCTAAAGACTTATATTCACTTCAAATTTCATCTGATTTTCTAAATACTTGTATTCACTTCAATTTTAACAGTTTTTCTGAAGACTTATATTCACTTCAAATTTCATCTACTTTTACGAAGACTTATATTCATGATTTCACAGTTTCGAAGACTTATATTCACTTCAAATTTCATCAGTTTTTGAAGACTTATATTCACTTCAAATTTCATCATTTTCGAAGACTTATATTCACTTCAAATTTCATCAGTTTTCTAAGACTTATATTCACTTCAATTTCATCGATTTTAGATACTTGTATTCACTTCAATTTAACGTTTTGAGACTTATATTCACTTCAAATTTCATCTAATTTTACGAATACTTATATTCACTTTAATTTAACAGTTTTTGAAGACTTATATTCACTTCAAATTTCATCTAATACGAATACTTATATTCACTTCAGTTTCACTAGATTTTCTAAAAACTTATATTCACTTCAAATTTCACAAAATTTACGAAGACTTATATTCACTTCAAATTTCATGATTTACGACGACTTATATTCACTTCAAACATGATTTTACGAAGACTTATATTCACTTAAATTTCATGATTTTACGAAGACTTGTATTCACTTCAATTATTACGATTTTTACGAAGACTTATATTCACTTCAAATTTCATCTAATTTCTTAAGACTTATATCCTTTAAGTTTCACAGTTTTACGAAGACTTATATTCACTTCAAATTTCATCTGATTTTAGAAGACTTATATTCACTTCAAATTTCATAAGGTTTTACGAGACATATATTCACTTCAAGTTTCACTAGATTTTCCGAAGACTTATATTCACTTCAAGTTTCACAGTTTTCGAAACTTATTTCACTTCAATTTCATCGGTTTTACGAGACTTATATTCACTAAAATTCATCAGTTTTGAGACTTATATTCACTTCAATTTTCATGATTTTACGAAGACTTATATTCACTTAAACTTTGACGGATTTTACGAGATTTATACTCACTTCAAATTTCATCTAATTATCGAAGACATATTCACTTATGTTTCACGGTTTTAGAAGACTTATATTCACTTCAAATTTCACTAGTTTTACGAAGACTTATATTCCTTCAATTTCATGATTTTCAGACTTATATTCACTTCAAATTTCATCAGTTTTCTAAGACTTATATTCACTTCAAATTTCATCGATTTTGAAGACTTATATTCACTTGATTTCACTGATTTTACGAGAAGACTTATATTCACTTCAAATTTCATCTAATTTTACGAATACTTCAATTCTTAACAGTTTTTTGAGACTTATATTCACTTCAAGTTTCACTAGATTTTCTTAAAACTTATATTCACTTCAAGTTTCACCAGAATTTCTGAAGACTTATATTCACTTCAAATTTCATTAGATTTTCTGAAGACTTATATTCACTTCATATTTTATCAGATTTTCTGAAGACTTATATTCACTTCAAATTTCATCTGATTTTCTGAAGACTTGTATTCACTTCAATTATAACCAGATTTTCTGAAGACTTATATTCACTTCATATTTCATCTAATTTCTTAAGACTTATATCCACTTTAAGTTTCACGGTTTTACGAGACTTATATTCACTTCAAATTTCATGGTTTTCGAAGACTTATATTCACTTTAAATTTCATCGATTTTAAAGAAGACTATATTCACTTCAAGTTTCACTAGATTTTAGAGACTTATATTCACTTCAAGTTTCACAGATTTTACGAGGCTTATATTCACTTCAAATTTCATTAGATTTTACGAGACCTATATTCACTTAAATTTCGATTTTACGAAGACTTATATTCACTTCAAATTTCATCAGATTTTAGAGACTAGTATTCACTTAAACTTTGGGATTTGAAGATTTATATTCACTTCAATTTCATCTAATTATCTGAAGACTTATATTCACTTCAGTTTCACGGTTTTAGAGACTTATATTCACTTGTTTCACTAGTTTTTACGAGACTTATATTCGTTTCATTCAGTTTTACGAAGACTTATATTCACTTCAAATTTCATCATATTTTAAAGAGACTTATATTCACTTCAAGTTTCACAGATTTTACGAAGACTTATATTCACTTCAAATTTCATCATATTTTTCGAGACTTATATTCTCGTAATAATTCATGATTTTCGAAGACTTATATTCACTTCATTTCATCATTTTAAGACTTGTATTCACTTCAATTTTAACCAGATTTTTGAAGACTTATATTCACTTCAAATTTCATCTAATTTTGAATACTTATATTCACTTCAACTTCTTGATTTTACGAGATTTATATTCACTTCAAATTTCATCGATTTTACGAATACTTGTATTCCATAAATTTTAACTAGATTTTTGAGACTTATTTTCACTTCAAATTTCATCTAATTTTAGAAGACTTATATTCACTTCAAGTTTCACTAGATTTTAGAAACTTATATTCACGTCAAGTTTCACGTTTTCAAGACTTATATTCACTTCAAATTTCATCGATTTTACGAGACTTATATTAACTTCAAATTTTATCAGATTTTTGAAGACTTATATTCACTTCAAATTTCATCGATTTTTAGAGACTTATATTCACTTAAATTATCATTTTACGAAGACTTATATTCACTTAAATTTCATCTAATTTCTTAAGACTTATATTCACTTCAAGTTTCATAGATTTTTACGAAGACTTATATTCACTTCAAATTTCATGATTTTTATGTGACTTATATTCACTTCAAATTTCATCAGTTTTTACGAGATATTCACTTCAAGTTTCACTAGATTTTACGAAGACTTATATTCACTTCAAGTTTCACAGATTTTACGAGACTTATATTCACTTCAAATTTCATCCATTTTAGAGACTTATATTCACTTCAAAATTCATCAGATTTTCGAAGATTTATATTCACTTCAAATTTCATCGATTTTCTAAGACTTATATTCACTTTAATTGATTTTGAAGACTTATATTCACTTCAAATTTCATCTAATTTTACTTATATATTCAAAAGACACTAGATTTTTGAGACTTATATTCTCATCAAATTTCATGATTTTAGAAGACTTATATTCATTCAAATTTCATTGATT
Organism: Vicia sativa; assembly: GCA_021764765.1. Taxonomy (NCBI): domain Eukaryota; kingdom Viridiplantae; phylum Streptophyta; class Magnoliopsida; order Fabales; family Fabaceae; genus Vicia; species Vicia sativa. Next base: position 41,923,030 of record CM038794.1, on the reverse strand, counting down.
TTACGAAGACTTATATTCACTTCAAATTTCAGATTTTCTGAGACTTATATTCTCTCAAGTTTCACTAGATTTTCTAAGACTTATATTCACTTAAATTTCATGATTTTAAGAGACTTATATTCACTTGATTTCATGATTTTCTAAGACTTATATTCACTTCAAATTTCATCCGATTTTAGGAGAGACTTATATTCACTTCAAATTTCATTAGATTTTAGAGACTTATATTCATAAACTTTAACAGTTTTACGAGATTTGTATTCACTTCAAATTTCATCTAATTTCCGAAGACTTATATTCACTCAAGTTTCACAGTTTTACGAGACTTATATTCACTTCAAGTTTCACTAGTCTTTCGAGACTTATTCACTTCAAATTTCATGATTTTCGAAGACTTATATTCACTTCAAATTTAATCGTTTTAAAACTTATATTCACTTCACATTTCATCGGATATTAGAATCTTATATTCACTTCAATTTCAACGATTTTTGAAGACTTATATTCACTTCAATTTCATATAATTTTCTAAGACTTATATTCACTTCAAATTTCACTAGATTTTACGAAGACTTATATTCACTTCAAATTTCACAGTTTTACGAGACTTATATTCACTTCAAATTTCATGATTTTACGAAGACTTATATTCACACTTCAAATTTCATTGATTTTTTGAAGACTTATATTCATTTCAAATTTCATGATTTTACGAGACTTGTATTCATGAACTTTAACGGATTTACGAAGATTTATATTCACTTCAAATTCCATCTAATTTTCGAGACTTATATTCACTTCAATTTCATTTTTACGAAGACTTATATTCACTTCAAATTTCACTAGTTTTTACGAAGACTTATATTCACTTCAAATTTCATCAGATTTTACGAAGACTTATATTCACTTCAAGTTTCACGGTTTTCTAAAGATTGATATTCACTTCAAATTTCATGATTTTCGAAGACTTATATTCCCTTCAAATTTTATCAGTTTTAAAGACTTATATTCACTTCAAATTTCATCGATTTTCCGAAGACTTATATTCACTTAAATTATCACTGATTTTACGAGACTTATATTCACTTCAAATTTCATCTAATTTCTTAAGACTTATATTCACTTCAAGTTTCATCAGTTTTACGAGACTTATATTCACTTCAATTTTCATGGTTTTTACGATGACTTATAATCACTTCAAATTTCATCGATTTTATGAATACTTATTATTCACTTCAATTTCAACGATTTTAAGAGGTAATATTCACTTCAAATTTCATCGATTTTACGAAGACTTATATTCACTTCAAATTTCATGATTTTAAAGAAGACTTATATTCATTCAAATTTCATTAGTTTTGAAGACTTATATTCACTTCAAATTTCATCAGTTTTACGAGACTTATATTCACTTCAAGTTTCACTATATTTTAGAAGACTTATATTCACTTCAAATTTCATCGTTTCGAGACTTATATTCATTCAAATTTCCCAGTTTTACGAAAAGACTTATATTCACTTCAAATTTCCTCAGTTTCTACGATGACTTATATTCACTTAAGTTTCACTAGATTTTCAGGACTTATATTACTTCAAATTTCATGATTTTACGAGACTTATATTCACTTCAATTTTCATCGGATTTTAGAGACTTATATTCACTTAATTTCACCATTTTCGGAAGACTTATATTCACTTCAAATTTCATTAGATTTTACGAAGACTTATATTCACTTAAATTTAACAGATTTTCGAAGATTTGTATTCATTAAGATTTCATCTAATTATCGAAGACTTATATTCACTTCAATTTCACGGTTTTCGAGACTTATATTCAAATTTCACTAATTTTAGAAGACATATTCACTTCAAATTTCATCAGTTTTAGAGACTTATATTCACTTCAAATTTCATGATTTTCGAAAACTTATATTCACTTCATTTCATTGATTTGAAGACTTATATTCACTTCAATTTTAACAAGATTTTAGAGACTTATATTCACTTCAAGTTTCACAATTTACGAGACTTATATTCACTTCAAATTTCATAGATTTTTGAAGACTTATATTCACTTCAAATTTCATCTAATTTTAAGATCTTATATTTCACATCAGTTTCACGGTTTTACGAAGAATTATATTCACTTCAAATTTAATCAGTTTTCGAAGACATATATTCACTTCAATTTTATCAGTTTTACGAAGACTTGTATTCACTTCAATTTCACGATTTACGAAGACTTATATTCACTTCAACTAACTGATTTTACGAAGACTTATATTCACTTCAAATTTCATTCGATTTTACGAAGACTTATATTACTTAAATTTAACAAGATTTTTGAAGACTTATATTCACTTCAAATTTCATCTAATTTTCTGAAGACTTATATTCACTTCAAGTTTCACTAGATTTTAAAGACTTATATTCACTTCAAGTTTCACCATATTTTCTAAAGACTTATATTCAATTCAAATTTCCTTGATTTTACGAAGACTTATATTCATTTCAAATTTCATAATATTTTACGAGACTTATATTCACTTCAAATTTCATCGATATTCAAAGACTTGTATTCACTAAATTATAACTTGATTTTACGAGACTTATATTCACTTCAAATTTCATCTAATTTCTTGAAGACTTATATTCACTTAAGTTTCACCAAATTTTACGAAGACTTATATTCACTTCAAATTTCATCGATTTTTACAGACTTATACTTCAAATTTCATCAGTTTTACGAGACTTATATTCACTTCAAGTTTCAATGATTTTACGAGACTTATATTCACTTCAAGTTTCACAAGATTTTACGAAGACTTATATTCACTTCAAATTTCAATGATTTTCTAAAGACTTCTATTCATAAAATTCATCAGATTTTAAGACTTATATTCACTTCAAATTCATCGATTTTACGAAGACTTATATTCACTTCAATTTAACCGGATTTTCTAAAGACTTATATTCACTTCAAATTTCATCTAATTTTCAAGACTTATATTCACTTCAAGTTTCACTAGATTTTACGAAGACTTATATTCACTTCAAATTTCATCAAATTTTTGATGACATATTCAGTTCAAATTTCATCATATTTTAGAGACTTATATTCACTTCAAATTTCATGATTTTACGAGACTTATATTCACTTCAAGTTTCACTAGATTTTACGAAGACTTATATTCACTTCATTTCGCCTTTTGAAGACTTATATTCACTTCAAATTTCACTAGATTTTACCCAGACTTATATTCACTTCAATTTCACGTTTTACGGTACTTATATTCACTTCAAGTTTCCACAGTTTTACGAAGACTTATATTCCTTCAATTTCATCAGTTTTCGGAAGACTTATATTCACTTCAATTTCATCTAATTACTGAGACTTATAACTTCACTTCAAAGTTTTACCAGACTTTCCTGAAGGTTCCTATAATACTTCAAGTTTACCGATATTTTACGAAGACTTATATTCACTTCAAATTTCATATTGATTCGAGACTTATATTCACTAAATTTCTTGATTTTACGAAGACTTATATTCATGATTTCATCCCGATTTTCTGAAGACTTATATTCTCTTCAATTTCACCATATTTTAGAGACTTATATTCACTTCAAATTTCATGATTTTCGAAGACTTATATTCACTTCAAATTTCATAGATTTTCGAAGACTTATATTCACTTCAATTTTCACGGATTTTTTGAAGACTTATATTCACTTCAAATTTCAAGATTTATTTCCTTCAGACTTATATTCATCAAGTTTCATGATTTTCCGAGACTTATATTCATGAAATTTCATGATTTTCGAAGGTATTTCACTTCAATTTCATGATTTTGAAGACTTATATTCACTTCAAATTTCATCTAATTTCTGAAGCTTATATTCACTTCTTTCATCAGTTTTCAGGACTTATATTCACTTCAAATTTCATCTAATTTTAGACTTTATTTTAAATTTCATCAGTTTTTGAGACTTATATTCAACTTCATTTCATCATTTTACGAGACTTATCTTCATGATTTCATAGATTTTAAAGACTTATATTCACTTCAAATTTCATGATTTTACGAGGGCTTATATTCCTTCAGTTCTCAGTTTTCTAAAGACTTATATTCACTTCAAGTTTCACTGATTTACGAAGACTTATATTCACTAAATTTCATCAATTTTAGAGAGACTTATATTCACTTCAAATTTCACTTTCGTTTACGAGAACTTATAATTCCTTGGTTTCACGCCTTGTAATTTTTCGAGAGACTTATATTCCTTCAAATTTCATTAATTTTAAAGACTATTCACTTCAAATTAAGTGATTTTAGAACTTATATTCACATCAAATTTCATCTGATTTTAAAGACTTATATTCACTTCAATTTTAACGGTTTTTTTGAGACTTATATTTCACTTCAAAATTTCATCTAATATCACCAAAGGCTTATATTTACTTCAAGTTTCACGATTTTCACGAAGACTTATATTCACTTCAAATTTCATCAGATTTTCTAAAGACTTATATTCACTTCAATTTCATCCAGTTTTCAGAGACTTATATTCACTTCAAATTTCATGGATTTTCTAAATGACCCTTATTCACTTCAATTTTCACCATATTTTGAAGACTTATATTCACTTCAAATTTCATCTAATTTTAAAGGACTTATATTCACTTAAAGTTTCACGAATTTTAGAAGACTTATATTCACTTCAAATTTCATCGCATATTTTACAGAAGACTTATATTCACTTCAAATTTCATTATTTCGATTTTTGAAGACTTATATTCACTTCAAATTTCATCAGATTTTCTAAAGACTTATATTCACTTCAATTTCATGATTTTTACGGACTTGTATTCCTTCAAATTTCACTAGATTTTGAAGACTTATATTCACTTCAAATTTCATCTAATTTTACGAGACTTATATTCATAATTTCATGGTTACGAAGACTTATATTCACTTCAAATTCTGTCAGATTTTAGACTTATATTCACTTCAAATTTCATGATTTTTGAGACTTATATTCACTTCAATTTTAACTTGATTTTAAAGAGAGACTTATATTCACTTAATTTCATCTAATTTTGAAGACTTATATTCAACTTCAAGTTTCACACTAGATTTAAAGACTTATATTCACTTCAAATTTCATCAAAGATTTTACTAGAGACTTATATTCACTTCAAATTTCATGGCCAGTTTTACGAGACTTATATTCACTTCAAATTTCATTGATTTTCTGAAAGACTTATATTCACTTCAATTTATCGTTTTACGAGACTTATATTCACTTCAAATTTCATGATTTTAAAAGAGACTTATATTCATTCACTTCAGAAGTTTCACTAGATTTTCGAGACTTATATTCACTAAATTTCACATGATGATTTTTACGAAGACTTATATTCACTTCAAATTTCATGATTTTTAGAGACTTATATTCACTGAAATTTCATCCAGTTTTACGAGAGACTTATATTCACTTCAAATTTCATCGGTTTTAGAGACTTATATTCACTTCAAGTTTTAACTTGATTTTACGAGACTTATATTCATTCAAATTTCATCTAATATTTACGAGACTTATTTTACTTCAAGTTTCACCCAGTTCTACGAAGACTTATATTCACTTCAAATTTCATCTAATTTTCAAAGAACTTATATTCACTTCAAATTTCATGATTTTTCTAAAGACTTATATTCACTTCAAATTTCATTGATTTTCTAAATACTTATATTCACTTAGTTTTCACTGATTTTTTGAGACTTATATTCACTTCAAATTTCATCTGTTTTACGAGACTTATATTCACTTCAGTTTCACCATTTTCGAAGACTTATATTCACTTCAAATTTCATCATATTTACGAAGACTTATATTCACTTCAAATTTCATCCAGTTTATGAAGACTTATATTCACTTCCCCAAATTTCATTAGATTTTATAAAGACTTATATTCACTTCAAATTTCATCGATATTACGAGACTTATATTCACTTCAATTTCACATTTCTAAGACTTATATTCACTTCAAATTCATCTAATTTTTAAGACTTATATTCACTTCATTTTCACAAATTTAAAGACTTATATTCCTTCAAATTTCATTGATTTTTTGAGACTTATATTCACTTCAAATTTCATCAGTTTTACGAAGACTTATATTCACTTCAAATTTCATTCAGATTTCGAAGACTTATTTTCACTTCAAATTTCACTAGATTTTGAAGACTTATATTCACTTCAAATTTCATTGATTTGAAGACTTATATTCATAAAATTCATGATTTTACGAAGACTTATATTCACTTCAAATTTCATCAGATTTCTGAAGACTTATATTCACTTCAATTTCATTGATTTTCTAAAGACTTATATTCACTTCAATTTCATCTAATTTTTACGAGACTTATATTCACTTCAAGTTTCACTAGATTTTCGAGACTTATATTCACTTCAATTTCATCTGATTTTTGAAGACTTATATTCACTTCAATTTTCACGATTTTACGAGACTTATATTCACTTCAAATTTCATCTAATTTTACGAAGACTTATATTCACTTCAAATTTCACTAAATTTTAAAGACTTATATTCACTTCAATTTCATGATTTTAGAACTTATATTACTTCAAATTTCTTAGTTTTACGAAGACTTATATTCACTTCAAATTTCATCGATTTTCTAAAGACTTATATTCACTTCAAGTTTCATAGATTTTCTGAGACTTATATTCACTTCAAATTTCATTGATTTTACGAAGACTTATATTCACTTTACAAGTTTCACTAGATTTTTACGAGACTTATATTCACTTCAATTTCATGATTTCGAGACTTATATTCACTTCAAATTTCATCAGTTTAAAGACTTATATTCCTTCAAATTTCATCAATTTTAGAAGACTTATATATTCACTTCAAATTTCATCTGATTTACGAAGACTTATATTCACTTCAATTTCACCCAGTTTCGAAGACTTATATTCACTTCAAGTTTCACCATATTTAAGACTTATATTCACTTCAAATTTCATCAGATTTTCTGAAGACTTATTTTCACTTCATATTTCATCAGATTTTCTAAAGACTTATATTCACTTCGAGTTTCACCAGATTTTCGGAAGACTTATATTCACTTCAAATTTCATCAGATTTTTCTGAAGACTTATTTTCACTTCATATTTCATCAGATTTTCTAAAGACTTATATTCACTAAATTTCATCTAATTTTCGAGACTTATATTCCTTCAAATTTCACGATTTTTACGAGACTTATATTCACTTCAATTTCATCATATTTTACGAAGACTTATATTCACTAAATTTCATCGAAATTTTACGAGACATATTCACTTCAAATTTCATCCAGTTTTCTAAAGACTTATTTCACTTCATTTCTTCAGATTTTACGAAGACTTATATTCACTTCAATTTCACTAGATTTTAGAGACTTATATTCACTTCAGTTTCACAAAGATTTTACAAGACTTATATTCACTTCAAATTTCATGATTTTAAAGAGACTTACTTCAAATTCATGATTTTAGAGACATATTCACTTCAAATTTCATCGGTTTTGAAGACTTATATTCACTTCAATTTCACAGTTTTACGAGACTTATATTCACTTCAAATTTCATCTAATTTTACGAAGACTTATATTCACTTCAATTTTCATCGTTTCACGAAGACTTATATTCACTTCAAATTTCATCAGTTTTTTGAGACTTATATTCATTCAAATTTCATTAGATTTACGAAGACTTATATTCACTTCAAATTTCATGGATTTTCTAAAGACTTATATTCTTCAAGTTTCAAGATTTTAGAAGACTTATATTCACTTCAAATTTCATGATTTTTAAAGACATATTCACTTCAATTTCACTAGATTTTTACGAAGACTTATATTCATGAATTTCATCATGATTTGAAGACTTATATTCACTTCAATTTCATGATTTTTAAAGACTTATATTCACTTAAATTTCAGTTTTAGAGACATATTCACTTCAAATTTCATCATTTTAGAGACTTATATTCACTTCATTTTCACTTGATTTTCTAAGACTTATATTCACTTCAATTTCATCAATTTTTGAGACTTATATTCACTTCAATTTCACGATTTTCTGAGACTTATATTCACTTCAAATTTCATCAGTTTTGAAGACTTATATTCACTTCAAATTTCATTGATTTTACGAGACTTATATTCACTTCAAATTTCATAATATTTTTAGAACTTATATTCACTTCATTTCATCTGATTTTTTAAAGACTTATATTCACTTAAATTTCACAGTTACGAAGACTTATATTCACTTCAAATTTCATCTAATTTCTTAAGACTATATTCACTTCAAATTTCACAAATTTTACGAGACTTATATTCACTTAATTTCATCATTTCGAAGACTTATATTCACTTCAAATTTCATCCAGTTACGAAGACTTATATTCACTTCAAATTTCACTAGATTTTTACGAGACTTATATTCACTTGAATTTCACAAGATTTACGACTTATATTCTTCAAATTTCATGATTTTAGAGACTTATATTCATTCAAATTTCATCAGATTTTAAAGACTTATTCACTTAAATTTCACCGATTTACGAAGACTTATATTCACTTCAATTTTAACTTGATTTTCGAAAGACTTATATTCACTCAAATTTCATCTAATTTTTAAGAGACTTATTACTTCAGTTTCACTAGATTTTACGAACTTATATTCACTTCAAATTTCATTGATTTTTTGAAGACTTATATTCACTTCAATTTCACTTGATTTTACGAGGCTTATATTCACTTCAAATTTCATCTAATTTTTGAAGACTTATATTCACTTCAAGTTTCATAGATTTTACGAAGACTTATATTCACTTCAAATTTCATGATTTTACGAAGACTTATATTCATTCAAATTTCATTGATTTTACGAGACTTATATTCACTTCAAATTTCATCAGTTTTCTGAACATATTACTTCAAATTTCACTGATTTTCGAAGACTTATATTCACTAAATTTCATTCAGTTTTGAAGACTTATATTCACTTCAAGTTTCACTAGATTTTCGAGACTTATATTCACTTCAAATTTCATGATTTTACGAAGACTTATATTCACTTCATTTCATAGATTTTGAGACTTATATTCACTTCAAATTTCATGGATTTCGAGACTTATATTCACTTAAGTTTCATTAATTTTACGAGACTTATATTCACTTCATTTTTCACGATTTTTAGAA
>CM038794.1:41877159-41913649 GCA_021764765.1 Vicia sativa | reverse complement strand
GAGTTGTTAAAAGTAAAAAAAAATGGTCTTCTTTGGGTTTGAACCCTTGACCTTTGAGTGGGGCCAAGCGTGTCACAAAGCCTTAAGAGCAGCAAGCAACCAGCGAGCCAAGCGGCGCTGAGTGTTAGTGGATTAAAAACGCGCGTGATAAGGATTAAAAACACAGCGTAGATAAAGGATTGGATAATTTAAAAATTTGAAAAATGAAGAACACATGAACAGAATTACGGGTTTATAGTTTTGATTTTGAACCTTTGATCCAAGTTATCTCCCTCGTTTCTCAATGGAATTGGAATGATGTAAACATCAAAATGACTCGGTTTTGAACAAGGAATACAAGGTGGTTGTTAATTTTATTTCAATCGTATGTTTGAATTATAGAACTCGAAGAACCCTAAATGATTTTCAAATTAAATGATGTATTGTTCATGATTGTTTGATTTTATTGAGGGTTAAGGATCGTGTTAAGTGCGAGAAGAGAATGGCCAAGAGTTTGTCAAAGATTCAAAGAATCATGAGAACCAAACTCGTGTTCATACTGGAAAAGTTGAGATTGAATTCATTCGAAACACTTCGATTATTGTTTCTTGATTGATTAAGCTCCAACGGCATGTAAGGATGCTCTATGGATAGCTTGCTTGCTAAACTTGCTTGATAAGGCTACACAAGTCAACCTGCATACACTAAAATGAAATCTGAAATCGTGTTAATGGTGTTCTGATTTGTTGTTCTTGTTTTGGATCACCCCATGATGTTTATGGAAGGTGTATGGATGATCAAACCTCAAGGAATCAAACCAAACTCAATTTGATTGCTATGGCGGTTGTACAAGTTTGAAAAATGCAAAATGATTTATGATTTTTAGCTTAGTACAGGTTGATTTTAAGTTTTGGAACAAGTTTGTTAATGATTATGGAACATATTTGGACACCAATTTTCATCATGTTTCCATTGGATTTTCAAAAATGCTATGTTTGGCAATTTTGCTCTATGATACTTGATTTTCAGAAAAGAAGAAAAGCATGTATTTGTGTATTGATTTTAGTGTTGATTGAAGCTTGAACTATGATCCTTTTATAGACAAATAGGCTCTGAAATGAAGGCAAATCCATGGCATTTGGATATTAAAAAGAAAGCTTAGAGGGCAAGATTGTCATTTGTAAAGCAAAGGAAGGTTCCTTTTACCATGTGTGAATATATCAAACTTGATCAATCTTCAATCATCACTTCTCACTGATGTTTATCAGTTTGATGACTCAATTTGGCAAGGTGGCAAGTGGTTTAAATGAAAAACACAAAATGACCTATAATTTTACAAGTTTGTACTTGAAAATTGGATTTAGACTCTAAATTTCAAATTCAAAAGTGTAGCTAGACTCCATGGATTTGAGGTTCTTGGACATCTTGGAAAGATTTTTCATGATCTACAACTTTCATGTTTTGAGTTTTTCAAATTCCAATTGGAACTAGGTGAAAACTTGAAGTTTGGAAAAATGTGAAATTTCAACACTTGGAAATTTTTCTAAGTATAAAAATTGTTGACTTTTCCACATTCTTTGATTTTTATGATCATGATGGATCATTTGAAGTATTTTGATGATTTAAAAGTTTTGTTTTGAAAAATTGACCAAAAGTCAAAGTTTGACTTTTATGCGGATGAAATTTCATCGGTGTTTGAAAATGGTGAGATTCTGAACCTCTGTGATGTTTTGAATCGAGAATTAGGTCAAGATGTTGTATCTAAGATATAATGACCAATCTCTATCCAAAAACGTCATTTCTTGTTTAAAAAATCGGAGAATTCTCATGCGGGTCAAAACTAATTGGTCGATCTTGATCGATCTGCAGAAAATATCGAGAGAGTTGAAGGGCGATGATTTGATCAAGATAGATCAAATGGGTGAGAAAATCTCAAACCCTAATTGGTTAGCTCTTGAATCGGATGAAAATCTGATGAAACCCTAATTTTGACCTATGAATACTATATGCAGATTAATCTATAAATTGTTAGTTATCAGATGATGCAAATGTAAGGTGGCATATTAGGTCAAAATTTGGGTATAACAGATGCCCTATTTAAGTTTCTTTATCACGAGAGATGAAGATGAATATCTTCATTTTGATAGGTGTAAAGATACTTAAATATCGAAATCGCAAATTTTGGACCTAAGATACCAAAGATGCGGATGATGCAAAATGATTGTAAAAATAAAAAAATAAAAAAATTCACCCAGATGATATCAAAGAAAATGACATGGTAAGGGAAAAATTTGTGATATGTCCTAAGGAAAGAATGATTCACGACTATGTGAACATTTGTTTCGTTTTGGAAACAAGAGTTAACTTATACATCGACCTTGTGATATTTAAGGTAAGTGGAAGGATATTACCAATTATCATTTGTGATAACTATAACAAGTAAATCCTTTTTAAGAAAATTTCTTTGTGTATTGACTTTGTGAATAACGAGCATTAGTGGTTTGGAATGAGTTCTAAAGATATTACCAATTATCGGAAAGTGATAACTATAACAGTAAATCCTTTTTTTAAGAAAATTTCTTGTGTATTGACTTTGTGAATATGACGGTGAAAAGCAGAACTCAAAATGAGTTTCTATTTTTTGGACCAATCTTGCCAAGGATCTCTCCTTTCGAGAAGATCACGGGCATTTTGATCGAAGACACGGGTTTTCTTTTGTGAGAAAGACAAGCTGAGAAGAATTTCTAAATACGGTCGTGACTCGACCTTGTTGAGAAAGAACAAACCCTTTATGACTTTAAGAATGAAAATAAGCGGCTCGGACAATGAGACTATTGCTTTTGTTTTGTTGATTAGAGGCGAGGTTCTATTCGAGGAAGGAGCGAAAAACGATCAATCAAGACATTGTTCCAAATGAGGAATGACCTCAATAGGAAATGTGGTGAAGAGAGAAAAAAATGCATTTCTCTGTTTGGGGATACTCTACCGGGGAAAACAGAAAATGCGTAACTTTCCTGCTTGGAGAGAATCTGCTGGGGATACGATATACTCGTATGAGTATACATAACCAGTGATTTGGAAGCAAACATTTTGAGAGATGCAAAAAATGCAAATGAATGATGCTATTATGTATGAATGTCATGAATGTTATATGCATACTAACAATACTTTGACAAAGACACTAAGGAAATTTTGGGAAAAGGACCGCGTCACCGATTCGAACAAATCTTGGGTGAGAATTGCAATGATAATGCGAGATGTTCACTAGTGAAGAATTTGAGTTGCATGCTTTAAACTTTAGGAAAAGGTATTTCATGGGCAACTTGTTGGGGATTCTTTTGGATAAGAATACCGTCCTTTGATGATTCGATGAGGAGAAAACCTGCTGATTGGTGACTCAAGGATCGAAACACTCTTGGAGAAAGCAGTTGAAGTTATTTCCGTGTTCATAGTCTCAAGGAGAATTTTGCTTTTGTTTCAAAATTTTGGAGTAAAATTCATTTAAAACATTTTAGTTTCAAAAGTGATTTTCACAATAAAAGCGTTATTTTGCAAAATAGAACAAAGTAGGAATTGCAACAAAAGCACAAGGCTCAAATTTATTGATAGAATGGTAACTTGACCAAATCGTGATTCCATGAACTATTTACAAAAGTTGGAAATGATAATTTATTGGAAAAGGCTACCTTGAAAGCAAATAACAGCTACTATCCTAACAACTGAAATTCAAGCGTGCTTGTTGCTTTAGAAAAGTTGATTGAAGATCCGTTGATGGAAGATTCTTCATGTGGACAAAATCTGAGACTAACTGCGATTACTTTGTCATTTTATCCTTGTTTTACCTAGATCGCCTTTTCGAGTTTCGATCTATCGGATAATTTTATTTATTGTCTCTAGTTTTTCTGGATCGCCTTTTGAGTTTTCAATCCACGAGGCGCTCTTTTTGCCTAAGCCGCTTTTCGGGTTTTCGACGTACCGTACTGTTCTTTTGTTTTTAGACAAAGTATTTTTTGGTGCGTCGGCATTCACGAGATGTGGGATTTATCACCGTCCATAGTTGTGAGAGTCATCCTTTATGACTTCTTTTGATGTATGGGCCTTAAATTAGAAGTCCATTTGCCCTAGAATCTGTTTGAAAAACCAGAATCTTTTTAAACCGCAGTGCCTTCTCGATTCACGGTCGGACCTTTTTGTGAGCTTTCTTCATTCTTCTTTGATAGAGTTGTCCGTGACCAGAAGCGGTCAGAGCGCTTTTCTTCAATTAAGTTCGAGTTGATCGTATGCTTTGACACCATTCGACCTCGGATAACTTAGTTTCCATAGGAACTCTCATTGGCGGGATCTCAACTTCTACGGGGACTTTGCTTCCATGCCGTATACTAAAGAAAAGGGTTGCCCATTGAAGTGCGTCTTGAGTCGATACCATCGAGCAAATGGCGACATTTTGTGCGGTCTTTGTAAGTGATGACCATTTTACGGGCGATCTTTTGATGATTTCTTGTTGGTACCTTCAGCGCGCCGTTCATCTTTGGCGGTAAGGAGCGAGTTATGATACTCGATCTTGAATTCCTCACACAATTCTTTCATCATTTGTTGTTCAAGTTTGATCCATTATGCGTAATGATCTTACTTGGAATTCCATATCGGCAATGAGTTGTTCTTGATGAACCTCACGACCACTTGTCTGAAACGTTGGCGTGGGATCTTGCCCGACCCATTTGGTGAAGTAGTCAATAGCCACTAGAATGAAGCGATGTCGTTGGACGCTTTTGGTTCGATCATCCCAATCATGTCGATGCCCCACATGGAGAAAGGCCACGGAGAGGAGAGAACATTGAGTAGAGTCGGAGGCACATGGATCTTATCTGCGTAGATCTGGCACTTGTGACATCTTTTGACGTGTTTGCAACAATCGAGTTCCATCGTTATCAATATCTGCTCTCAAGATTTTCTGGACATTGCATGCCCATTTGAATGGGTTCAAAGGACCCTTCATGCACTTCATGGATGATCGCGTCGCTTCTTGTGCATCGGCCTTGTCGGCGAGAACCATGTCGAAGTTTCTTTTGTATAACACATCTCCATTCAAGAAGAAATTCCTAGAAAGTCTCCTCCGAGTTTTCTTATCTTTGTAAGAGGCCCCAAGTGGGTACTCTCGCGTTTGAAGGAAACGTTTGATGTCGTGAAACCACGGTTTATTGTCGGCTATACATTGTAAACACATGCACGAGTCTTTCAAGGCGTCGATCACGTTACGGGCATATCATTCCAATCGTTGACTTTGAACATGGAAGATAGAGTAGCCAAGGCGTCTGCTATCCGGTTTTGATCTCGAGGGATATGATGCAGTTCAACTTTGTTGAAGAAAGTCAACAATCGTCTCGCGTAATCCCTGTAAGGAATTAGACCAAGATGATGAGTTTCATACTTGTCTTTGATTTGATTTATCACAAGGGCTGAATCTCCATATATATCAAGGATCTTGATCCTCGAGTCGATGCTTCTTGATACCCGTGATGCAAGCTTCATAATACGCTATGTTGTTGGTGCAATCAAATAGCAATCTGGCGGAAAACGGGATATGAGAACCCTCGGGAGTAATGATGATTGTCCCAATTCCATTGCCAAAAACGTTAACGGCTCCATCAAAGACTAAGCCCCATCTGGATTCTGGATGTGGTCCTTCTCCGAGTAGCGGTTCGTCGCAATCTTTCATCTTCAGTACATAACATCCTCGTGGGAAGTCAAATTTGAGAGATTGGTATAGTTGAAGCGTTGATAAGCCAAGTGATCGTGAGAATGCTTCCTTTTAACCGCTTTAGGCGGTATTGGATGTCATATTGAGATAATAGCATTTGCCATCGGCGATTCTCCGGTTAAAGCGAGGCTTCTCAAAGGCGTACTTGATCGGATCCATTTGGAGATTAACAAGTCATGTGATGGATCATGTATTGGCGAAGGCGTTTGAAGTCCATACCAAAGCAACATGTTTTCTCGAGCATGGATGCGAGTTTCCGATCGTGAATTTCTTACTCAGGTAGTAGATGGCATGCTCCTTCTTACGGTGTTATCACATTGTCAATCGCCCATGGACTCTTCTAGTCTGTGAGTATAAGATTAATGGTCTTCCTTCAATGGAGGGATCGATATTGAGTGGTTTGGTGTTCCGCCAATCTTGTCGAATGCTTTTGACAATCGACCGTCCATACAACCTTTTGATCTTTGCAGAAGCTTGAATATCGGCCCACAGTAGCGATCATCGAGAGATAAATCGGAGATGTAATTCAACCGTCCAAGAAATCCTCTTACTTGCTTTTCCATACGTGGCGTAGGCATTTCCTGAATAGCTTTGACTTTGTCAGGGTCAACCTTAATTCCTCTTTGGCTGACGATGAAACCTAGGAGTTTTCGACCTTACCCCAAAGGTGCATTTGTTAGGATTTGGCGGAATGAAACTTCCTTAGTCGTTGAAACAACTTTAAGAGATAGTCTATATGCTCTTCTTGATTATAGGACTTTGCTATCATGTCGTCACGTAGACTTCAATCTCTTTGTGCATCATGTCATGAAAGAGTAGTCATTGCCCTACAGTAAGTTGCTGCATTCTTTAATCAAATGGCATTACCTTGTAGCAAAGCGTGCCCCATAGCGTGATGAAGATGTCTTCTCCATGTATAGGGAGCCATTACGATCGATTATAACTAGAAAACCATCCATGAAGGAAAAGACATTGAATTTTGCGATCTTTGTCCACTAGCATGTCGATATCGGAAGTGGGAAATCGTCTTTTGGACTAGCTTTGTTTAAGTCCCGGTAGTCAACACACATTCTGACCTTTCCATCTTTCTTGGATACAGGTACTATGTTGGCTAGCCATTGAGGATACTCAGAGGTGACAAGGAAACCAGCGTCGAGCTGCTTTTGAACTTCCTTTTTGATTTTCTCAGCCATTTCAGGATGAACTCTCCTCGATTTACCTTAGCGGCGGACATTACAGTCTTAACGGCAGTGATGCTCTACTATCTTTGGTATCCAAACCTGGCATGTCCTGGTAGGACCAAGCAAACACATCAACGTATTCTTTGAGAAGACTTATCAGTTTTCTTTTGACACGGCTGTCAAGTGAAGCTCCAATATTGACTTCTTTTATATCTTCCTCAGAACCCAAGTTAATTGCTTCTAGAGGTTCTTTGTGAGGCTGGATGATCCTTTCCTCGTGCTTAAGCGTTAGAAATTTCATACGGGATCTCTTCTTCAACTTCTTCTTGGTGAATTCACGGAGGATTTGAGTTGAGAAAGGCGTAGAGTTATTGCTTTCAATGGTTTTGTCCATTTGTTTAATCTGCATTTTTGATTTATGTTTGATTAAAAAAAAGTTTTTTTTTTTTGAAAGTTAATGTATGCAGATTAATTTTTTATTATGATTTTTTTTTTGAAGAGATTTTTTTACTGTGTTTTTTAGGATTATCATTTCCAGAAAAGGGTAAAAATGAAAATAAACACAAAGTGTGGAAACAAAACAACGCGTTTTATTTATGTTTCACAATATGAGCGAGCCTAAAATACAAACTCATTTATCTTGGGCAAGATAAAGAGAAATTATTTAAAGCTAAAGCCTATAAAACATCTCTTCGCTTTGGTAGCGAGAGTTCAAAACAAAAGCAAAATAAACTACTTAGAGCTATGAACATTAGTTCTAACAGCGGGTTTCGATGACGAACTCCTTGAAGTCGAGTACTCGGGTAATTTTCCGCTTGGTTTAACCCTTGAGTAGACTTTGGTTGCTGGTTGGTTGAGGGGCTTTCAAGACTACGGGCGATGGCTTGCCTTTGTCTTTGCTAAAGCGATCTTCTTGATTAACGATCGGGAAGTATGAGATATATACAGGTACTTTGATCTTTGTGTTGAATCTTTGAGGATGTTCCTTCAGTCTTAGTGAAGAGACTCATTGTCGGCGACACTTTCTAGATCGTATCCGGTCGCACTCTTGATCTTGATGATCATGTTGGCGTAGTGATAACGAGGATCTGGTGGGTGAATTCACAGATGTTGAAGCGAGAGATCTTCATTTGGGATCTCAATCATTGATTAGTTTGAGAAGGCAGTATTCCTCCTCGGTTGACTAGGGTATTCAAAGTCATCACCCCATCCTATTTGGATATCTTGATGGATTCGAGCTTTACAGTATGATTATATCTCCATGTAGTCGTATTTGCCACTTGGTTCTCCCAAGGTATCCCGATTTCCATTGGGGACTAGTGGATTTTCATGTTGCTTCAGGAGGACATGTCTTTGAATTGATCGGTCGGTGCATATGATTTCTCCGAGACACATATTCGGGCTATTCAAGTAAGTGCTCCACTCTTCATATGGACGGATTGTCTTTATCCTCTTCTATGGTTTACAACATGACTTCTTGTGGAGCAGGGTTTAGAAACCTCCAGCATGAAATACTTCCTTGATCGGAAAGTGCCTCATCTTTGTTAGATTCGAGAATCGGTGTGAACCCAAGTCCGACTTTGTTCCATTGTTGGCGGGTTTAACTACTTGTCCCCATCCTTGGGCATTGCCGTTTTCACCATTTGTGCGCTTCTCTATAGGAAGAGATAGATGATCATTTTAGTAGATTCATCTTCAATGGATTTTAAGAGATGTGCCCTTCAATGTCATTAGCGGTGATGAAGGAGAAGCTGGATAGATGACTTACAAGTAAAGCATTCTGCACAATAGTCACCAACTTTCCATTAGCTTGAATTTTAACTTTTGATGGAGTAGAAGTTACTGCTCACGCATCGTGGATCAAGGTCTTCCTAGCAAGAAGCGTATGCGGTGATACGTCCATGACTTGAAGGTAATTTTGAAAGTGTGAGGGCCAATTGTCGCCGGAGATTTACTTCCCAATAACGAACTTTCTCGATCCATCAGCTCTTACCACTATATCGTTGAACTTCATCGGCATTCCTTTGTAAGCTAAACGAGCGAGATTCGTTTTTGGCATTACATTTAAAGGCGAACCCGTATCCACCATACATGACGAGGGAATCGATTGGCAAATCATTGAGATGTGCAAGGCCAAGTTGTGATCTTTCCCTTCTAGGAAGTTCTTAAATCACTAAAACTTCAGTTATTCGAGCTGTTATGTTGGAAGCGATCCCTCCAAATTAGTGCAGTAGTCACGTCGTGATCCACATAAGCTGGTCTAATACTCTCATCAAAGCTTCTCGGTGAGCTTGAATTAAGGAGTAAAGCAATTGAAATATTTGAAGATGCATCGGTTGATCTATGACTCGATACTCGCTTTTCTTGATGAGTCTTAGTATCTCTTCAATATAAAGGTTGATGTTGGTTCCATCAGTAGAACCAATATTTGTGTAGGTTAGCAATGGGAATCGTTGCGAGATTCTCGTGAGGATATACTAAGCGGGTTATATTTGTGCTTAGGTTAGCAATGGGAATCAGTTTTGGTGAGTGCTGAGTATAGAACCGTCCACTTCTTGTTACTAAATCGATTTGTTATATTGACGATCCATTGCGGAAGGCGTAGGCAGGGAGTTTCGTTCCCATCTTCTATTAGGGTGGCATTGTATTGGTAGGTGCTTTGGTAGGCATGCGGACAGGGACCGGTGGGCAAATTACCAAAGGAGATGTTGGAATCTTGGAACCATTGTATGCAATCACATGCTGGGTATGTTGAAACAAGGGATCACAATGTTTGCTTGGATTTTCGAGTTGATATCACGAGACTAAAAGCTCATGCGGAAAATGCCCTCTGTATTCGTCGTGGTCATCTCGGTATCTATAAATCTTAAATCACCAGTGTCAACAAATGTTGGATATCTGCTCTTATGGTGGAACATCCTTGAATATCCTTGGAGCAAATGTCGCAAGCTGAATAATCATGTTTAGCGAAAACACTCATTACTTGTATGCTTCATGAAGCGCGTTTCCTACGATTAAATTCGTTGGTGACAAGATACGTCGGTATTTAAGTATCAAACTTCTTGAATGTTGTGGGAGCGGATTAGCACATGTTTGGGCTTGTATTTTTGAAGGAAAGAAGATTAGACCTTACTAACATTTGTATACGCCTTTAATGCTATGCAATGTTTGAGGTCATGGCTGGTGCCCTTGGTGAAAAGGGCAAGATCGTCGGTTTGTACCACCGGCAATTTCTCGAACCGGATGGTAACCTTATCATGTCGAGGTTTCTTTCTATTAGTCTTTGGGTAAAGTTCACGTCGTCATGGGAATTAGGTCGTGAGTGACCCGAGGCGTCTGATTTTGGTTATTAGCTGCTGAGCATTGGCGAAATTTGTGAGTTTGTTGATTTTGTTGAAGTGCGGAGCAATTCACGTATTCGGAGTTATGTTGACGGTGGGTGCTATAAGCACTACACATCGTTGTTGGATGACATTCTTACGGGGTTTCCTCGGGATACCATTCCTCGTCATCTTTTTTTCCTTGGAAAGCTAGTTCAACTTTCTTGGTGTTATTAGAAGATCCACCTTCTTTGGTTAGGCGTCCGGTTGAACACCTCTTCTAATCGCATTCCATGCTTACCATTTCATTGAAATCTCGGGGCGCTAGCGATCATTCGCTCATAGTAGAATGAGTTTAGAGTATTCAAGAATACCTTAGTCATTTCCTTTTCTTCAACGGTGGGTTTATTTGGCAGCAATTTCCCTCCATCGTTCGCATATTCCTTAAATGTCTCTATTTCCTTTTGAGACATGGGGCGAGATTGATCCTATCGAGAGCCATATCAAGTTGAACTTATATTGTTGAGCGAAGGCTTTACCTAAGTCATTGAGCGTTTGGATATTCGTCTTTGTCTAAACCCATGTACCCTTGATGCGGCACGGTGAGGCATCACGGAAGTAATGAATTAGCGATTGATGATCCTCATTATGCGTAGACATTTTCTAGCATACATGGTAAGATGACTCCGAGGACAAGAGTTCCTTTGTACTTTTCAAAATCCGGGATTGTGAATTTGCGGTATTTTACGAGGTACTAGCGAGATCACAGGCACTTTTCCAAACAATTCTTTCCCTTGAATTGTTTTATCTCAACGCATTTTGAGGCTGTTCTGGAGATTCTCCATCGAACCACGGCGTCCGTGTTATTTCTGAGTGTGATGAACTTCTTTATGCGTGGTAGTGTGTACTACGAGGCGGAGTTTAACATAATCGGTTGAGAAACCAACATTGTTACTTGTGGAAAAGTTATTCCATCTTTGTGAAGCGAGTTTCTTGCAAAGTAGGGATGTCAAGCGAGATTGTTTGAGAAGTCGGTTGGCGAACTCCTATCCGAAGTTGAAGGCATTCCCCATGGATAGCCTACGGCATCTTTGAAAGGTGAACTCTTGCTGCGACGGTGACCTTTGGAGTAGTAGTCTCCTCTGAAGTTATTGTTTGGTTTTGGTAGTTGCTTGTTGACTTTCTGCGGCAGTGAGTTAACCAAAGGCGTGAGTCTTTCCACTTCTTCTTGTAGCGTTGTTCCGTATTCGAGTTCAACGTTCTCTTGCTCAAAGTTCTCCATTACTTTTCGTCTTTTGATCTAGTATAAATGCGTTCGAGTTGGCTGCGGACGCAGTCGAGAAACTCTAAGACGCGACAGCTTGACAATCTGTTTCTATCTGGAAAAGTGATTCCAACTAGAAAAGTGAGAATCTAGACAATAGACCTAAATGCAAGATAGGATGCATGAATATGATTGTAAAGAAAGAGAATTTCCAAAGAATTTATGCTAAAAGAGATATTTCTTGGCACATATTTGGATGGAAAAACACAAATTTCATTGATTATTGGAAGAAGATTACAACAATTTTTATTTTTTTTGTTGGAGCATTGCTCACACAAATGATACAATAAATGATAAAATTACAAACTAAATTGAACTAATTAAACGTCTTCGTCTGATGAAGATCCGAAGGCTTGATGCAGCTTCCTCTTCAGGACTTCCTTTCCATAGCGAGCTTTTAGTTCTGCTTTCTCGGCTTTTAGCTTGCTGACGACTCTTCTCCATTCGTTGGGAGCGGGATCGCTGGTTGTCATTTCCTCAAGCTTTCTTTTCCTTTCTGGGCGTATCTACGGATTCGTTATACATGAATCTTCTCATCTTTCTCCATGAGCCATTCATCCTGGAAATAAAGCGTCTTTTCATGATCTTTGACTTGCTTCTTGAGCTTCTCATTCTCAAGGTTAGCCTTAAGGAATTTGCTTTCCAAAGCTTCCTTCTCAAGCCTTATCTTGGTCAAGACTTCTTGGTATTCTCCCACGACCGGCGGGAAAATTTGTTGATTTGGAGGCGATTGAGAACATGGGATCCTCATAAAGCGTAAGGCATTGAATTCCTTTGCTCTTTTCTTTACCCAAAGTGTAGGTTTCCATGGCTACACAATTCTTTGCCTTTCCTTTTCCTTTCTTTGGATGTGATGCCAAGCTTTAATCATCTACGCAATCCTTAGGAATCCTCCCTTCATGGTAGAAGTAGCTTTCTCTTGTAAATCCTAGAGGTTTACGAGTTTGCTTATCAGTGACGTCTACGCTAGGAATGGGTTATAGTTAATTCCTCCTCTCGTACCAATGAAATGCGTTGCAAATTCTCCTGACTCTCAATGATTTCCATCTCATTGTTTGCCAAAGTATACCAATGGATATAAATCGTTTGTGAGACATGAGTCTTACGGACCAATGCCACTCGTCTTTGTTTTCGTGGAAGATAGGAGATTTAGGCAAATGTGAGGTAATCCATTTGAAAAGCAGTACACAACACCACGATAGTTCGTCTCCTTGCGATTCCTATGATGAATAGAGACATACATGTCACCAAGCCGAGTGGGAACGGGATTTCCAATCAGAAAGATCCTTATGGCGTTGATATCAACGAAATTTGGGACGTTGGGAAACAACACCAATCCATAGAGGAGTAAAGCTAAAATAGCTTCAAAGGCTACCATACTACCGACTTAGGAATTTGAGAGCCTTCTCCATTAGGAACTTTGAGGTTAGTCCTAAGAGTTTTCCTCTGGTAGTTAGGTTTTTGTCTATCTCACATTTCTTTGAATGAGTCATCGTTGCAATGACTTGTGACTTAGGAATGGCTTCAAACCATTGAAAGGCACTTTGTCAAATCTTGAGATTCTTAGGATATCGCATACTCTTCAAAGTAGGCATTAGCGATAATCGGGGAAAGTGAAAGACGATAGGCGGATCGTAGGCTGAGCGAAAGTTTTGAGAAGTCCTTCATCAACGTTAGCGTTCGGAAGAGTTAAAAGAGTTCCATAGCGTTTTGAAATCGGAGGATCTTCTACCAAGGATGCTAACTCTTTTAACCTACATCGAGAATCCTAAAAGCGTATCTTTTGGTGAATCTTCCTCGACATCCATCACTCTAACCTAAAATATTTTACAAAGAAAAATCTCTAAATTCTTTGGAAATGGGAAGAGAAAAGAAGTTTTTTTTTTTATGAATGAATGAATGAATGCATGAATCACGAAAACATGGTTAGTAGTTATACACGAGTCAGCGTTGAAGTCACGAGCATGAAGCCAGCGATAAGAATCAGCGTGGTTAAGTTCTATGGGCTTATTATACGTGAATCGGGTTCTCACGATATCTGGGCTCAACCTCCTCTTCAAAACATTATTGGATTTGGTGAATACTCGATGGTCAATAATATTTTCAAGAAGAAACTACTTTGATCGTAGTATCGCATGACAATTACTCTGAAGCTTACACCGAATAATCTACTACATCCTAATGGCGGGATGGTTTATGTGTTCTCTGATCCACTTAGCTTCTTAAGTTCCCCGAAATACATCGTCTTATGCAATTACTTGCTAAACACAATACCCTCAGACAACCTCCAGCGGAAATATTAACCCGAAAGCATTGAGCGCTCACGTGTAATACCTCCACCTAGATCTTAAAATGTTTCTTAAATCAGGGTTAGGATTTCTTTCCATCAAGTGAAATCGCGAAACACACAATAAAGAAAGCAGATATATGCAAAATATAAAAGCTTATCCTTTCTTTTCTTTTGAAAACAAAAAAGCTTGGTGCTCTCGGACGAGTGCGCGTTTTCTTTTTGAAAAATCAAAGTTTCATACTCCCAGTAGTCGCCATTTTTCTGATCGCGTTAAAGGTGGCCGGAGGATGCTGACGTGAGTTCGGATTCTACATGCATAACGATTAAATCTTTTGATTTGTTTATAAAGATGCCGCGAGCATCAAGCTTTATTATTTTCAACACAAGAAAGATGATTTAATGATTATGAAAAGGGAAAATGAAATACCCTCAATTGATATTGGTATGCGTAACTAAGCGCAAACTAGGCGTAACACATTGGAGATACGAATAAGGGGATTGGTATATAAAGGGAATAGATGGAGCACCCTAAATATATGTAGTTATCTGACTTTATATATGAATATATTTGATATGTTTGTGTGTTTTAATTGCTATTTCTATGATTGGGAAAGTTTCTCCTTTGGATTTTAAGAAGTAGATTATGTGGGATTCTAGATTTGTTATTATTGTGCTCATGAATCTATGGATCTTACGCATACATATCTAGTGGGAATCGAGCATTTGTAGCTCGGATCTGAGGGGTTCTATGGTTTGTTTGGTGCGAGGGAGATAGAAATTTGCTCGGCAGGATGAGACCTTGTGCCTCGTATTCTCAAAGGATGTTGAGAAAGTCGAGCAATCGTAGTTCCCTTATGCTAGTGGAAAGCAGCGGGATGTTAGTAAGAGCAGACAAATGTCATCTTAATGAAAATGTATCTAATCTATTTCATCACATACATTTTGAAAAGTTTGATTGATTAAAATCTTTATAATCGTAAGTATTAGGTGTTTTGCTTGAGTGTACAAGCGTTACCACTTACATGTTTAAGAAAGATGTTTGAAAAAGATGATTGAATCTTTTAGCTGTAAGTATTGGGTGTTTTGCTTGAGTATTCAAGCGTTACCACTACAATTAAGAGATGTTTTGTTTGAAAAGAAATTTGAAAAGTTTGAAAAGTTTTTATTTGTATGTGATGTAATAGATGAGATACTTCTTCCATAGAGATGATAGATGTCTAAATCTCAAGGAGAAATTGATTGGATTAAAGGGATGCTTTTAAGAAGCCCGTGGGTCCTTATATTGTTAGCCGAGGAGGCATTAGGGTCATCGAGGTCATCGAGGGTCCTTGTATGAAGCTCGAGAGGAAGCTATAAGGTATGGTGGCTTTGGCTTGAAAGGATTTCATAGAAACCATCCTTTCTTGAATAAGAGCAATTTCAAGAAATTTTACTCTATGGGGAATTTGAAAGTGATTTCAGAAACCATCCTTTCGAGTTCTATCTTAAGCGGGTGATTCTTTGTATTGGAAGCCCAAGAGGCATTAAGAGATTTCTGTCTCTTTCATTGTATGATGCCAGGCTAAACTCAATGAGGAGTTCTTTTGAGAAGCCCAAGAGGAGGTGACTCAATAGGAGTGTTTGTTTTATATGAAGCCTAAGCGGAGGCTAACTTTCATTGGGAGAGTTTCTTTGTCTGAAGCCGAAGGGTGACCCATCTTTGAGGATAAGTTATCTTGCATGAAGCTCAAGAGGAAGCTATACTCTGTCATACCCCAAAATTTGCCCACCCGATACTAAGGTCAAAATTATTTTTAAACTTGGTTTTAAATTTCTTTTGGTTTATTACACTAATATTCCGAGGATTTTTACAAATATTAGTTCTCAAGGTCTATTTAAAAATATAATAATTTATTTCAAATTATTTGTATTTTAAATATGACTTATTCGTCTCCATATACCAATTGCATTTCTATTTGAATAAACAAGATAGCACAATTGGTAAGGAGGTAAGCTTTGTAAATATGAGGTCATGGGTTCGAATCTCACATGTTGCACTTTTAACATTTTTTGTTATTTGTTACTAACTTTCTTTTCCTTTTAAAAATCTATTTTCAAAATCATAAAATCATATTTTATTATTTAAATACTAATTTTCAATTTTACTATTTATGTATTTTTCAAAAAATGTTATTTTACTTTTTAATCATTTTATGCATTTTAGACCAAAATCAAAAAAAGGAAAGTTTTAAAGTCAATTTGTTCTTATTTTGGCATGTTTTCAAATCTTGGGGAGCAAGTAAAAAGAAATTAGGAAAATATTGTTTAATTGATTAAATTACAAATCACAATTAAATGAAATTTTTTGAGTCATTGATCATATTTAATTTTTTCTATATTTGTTTAACCTAATATTTGTTATAAATAGAGGCCAATTTTGATACAACGAAAAAAAGGGAGGACACCATATTTTTTTCATTGCATATTTCCTACACTAACATTTTCTTTTCTTTCTACCAACAATCACCCACAAATTTCCACAATTTCTCACACATTTTTCAATCTCTTTTCAAAGTTTCTTTTCAAATTGTGTCTAGTTTTGGCGATGATTTTCATATGAGGCATTCCTTTTATTTTATCTCGTTTGTTGTTCTAACCATGATGTTTATTTGAAGGTTGATTGTTTTTACATTTTATTTTTGTATAACAATTCTCACGGTTTCACACTTACAAGCCATTTTATTTATCATTTAATCGAACCACTTTTTTTTCGGTCCATATCTACCATTAGAAATACTAACTTTTTTTGGTCTTGCATATTAAAAACTTTACAATTTACTAATATATTTCTACATGCATTTTTTTCCAATTTGTATTAGTGAAGTTTTTCTAACAAAACCATTTTCACCATTAACAACATCACTTTTTTCTAAACAAACTACAAACAACTAACATATCAAAATATGAATGAAATCTATTTAAATACGGTTTGTCAGACAACAACTCAACATTGGGTTTAGACCGTGACAATATTCCTCTATTATCATTGATTTAATTTTGATTCATCTTTATGCTAGTGTTTTCTTTTTTTGTGTCGATACTTTGTTTCGAGTTGAAATTCATTTGACATCAGTTCAAAACTTTCAACACCTCCGGGGACCATATCTTTTTACCACTTTTCTCCTTCAATGCTTCTAACATTTTTTAATTTCTCTTTTCTTATTTTATTTATTTTCATAAATTAATTTGACTATTTTCTAAAATCCTAAAAATGTTTTAATTTTAGATTTAGGTTTCAAAACCTTTATTTTAATTTTGACACAAAAACATTTATTTTTATTTGCATTTTCAATTATTTTTCTAATTAAATGCTAATTAACATAGATTTAGGATTTTACATTAAAATCAATCTCAAAAATACAAAATATTTTTCTTTCTTTTAATTAAGGTTACCAACCTAAAAATATTTTCCTACTAATTTCCAAAACATTTTACTAACTTTATTCGATTATTTATGATTATCTCACATTTACAAATTCTAGAAAAGATGTATAGGTCGCAAATTTTTATTATGTAATAGCGTAGGTTTACTTTCCGCACCTTTACATTTCCGCCTTTACTTTCCGCACTCCTATATTATGTAACTACCCAAAGCCATGTAATAGCGTATGACATTTACTTTCCACACTTTCCTTTCACCTATCAATTGCTAGTAATTAGGCGTGTGTGGCAAGATAATAACGAACTTAGCCCACTAATTTGCAAGATAAAATATCTGAAATCGACACACTTCTTTCACCATGTACACCTTAGGGTAATCTCTCGTTGCCTTACAATTCAAATGGTCATGTCCCTCGAGCGTAGAGGTATTCTAGCACCGTTGCCTTCAAACAAATCATCATAGTCCCTTGATACAAGATCATAAGACCCACGATGTAGCCTCGAATACATGATCTTGACCCTCGATTGTCGCCTACGAAAAATGATGATAGTCCTTGAATGTGCTAGGATACTTCCTACAGTTGCCTTCTATGACCATCCGATGTCGCCAATGTCCGCTTACATCCAGCGAATGGAGTTACCTACCAACTAATGGTATGGCTAACGCTATTCTAAAGGAATGTAGAAGTACAAAAACGACCAATTCTGAGTGGGAAAATAAGTCTTTTAGTTGCTCGCTCTACCAAATGCTTTTCATACCACACACTATTTTTTTTCAAAGTTCAAATTCTTTTCAAAACAAAAACATTTCCGAACACTTCGTATACATTCCTACATGAATCATTACAAAGTCAAAGCGAAATGCCTTTTCAAAACAGTTTTGTCAAACACACAGAAAGCATAATTTTAAAGGTAATCTAGAGCAACTAAGAGCCCGTAGAATAAACTGCGGATGGAAAGGGGTGCTAATACCTTCCCTTTTCATAACCTTCTCCCGTACTCAGAATCTAAACGAAGGTATTTTTCTGTACTTTTACCTTCCCTTAATTGGATAAAAATAAAAGTCGGTGGCTACTCTTGCTATCCGCACATTTGCGATACAAAAACCTACAAAGTCAGTTCACCGTGTTACAGAACTGGCGACTCTGCTGGGGAAATACCCTAAAAGAGAGAATTGCCTTAGGGATTTCTAGATAACTTTTATCGCTTTCTGTTTGACTTGTATGCTTTATCTTTAAGGGTTGCTTGGGTATTATATTTGTGGGGGATCCTACACCCGGATCCGGGTTTCCTTTTAGGTAAGTAGCATTAGATCATCGCGACCGCTAGGCGTATAACTAGCGGTCAACATGATGGCTACGTTAGCGTGGCACTTTGTTGTCCGATACTCTTCATTCCCAAGTTGAAGATAGTATTTGGCTTGCGTGGTGTCATCGGCTAACTAAACTTTTAGAACCCTAATTGACCCATCTTGGCCATTAGAAGGTAGTGAGATGGCGGCTTTCTTGAGACTAAGGTTGGTTGATACTCGATGCTCGCTCATTGAGATCGAGACTTTTGGGATATTTTCGATCGACCACTTGGCGTCGTATTGAAATAAGCACTGAGAAAGATCTGATATGAGATTCCTAGAACCAGGTTACTATTATAGGACGGATGAACCAACTCAAACTTTTGGTGGGGTAATCACCTATACCTCATACAAGCCTAAAACCTAGGCTCATTGTGTGAATTGTTTGTGTGTGCTAAAACATGACATCATGACATAATTCGCATTGCATATCATTTCTAACTATTTCAAGGACCTAGGGATTTATCTTTGCTCTGTTTTGTGGTATTATGGCTTCTAGAAAGACTATCCGAATCAACTTTATGGGTATACCTTCTCACTCAAAGAATTGGTTTGAAACTCCGACCATGCTCGTTCATCAAGACATGGTTATCTACAATCGGTTATCTCGGTTTTGAAGAAGATATGATGCATGTCTATTCGGTTCTTTGATCGAAACACCATTGCTTTACATTCCAGTTATCGGTTGGTTCCTACCTTGGAAGAGTTCTCTAAGCTACTTGGGATACCTATTCTTGATCAAATGCCATTCACCGGTCTAGAAAAGGTTCCTAAATGCGAAGACATTACATCGACCCACATCTTAAGCGTTCGGATATTGAAGCCAATTGGGAAACAAGAAGCGGAGTTAAGGGTTTACTTTCTAAGTTCCTAATTAAAGCAGGAATTCCTCAAAGTTATGAGTTTCCATGCATTTGAAAACATTGTGGCCTTGCTAATTTATGGTTTGGTTCTATTCCTAACTCGGATCAATTCATAGATATCAATGCCATCAAATTGTTTCTTACCCTTGATCCTGTGCCTACCTTGGGACATCCTACATTCTCTCACACTCGTACTACTAAGAGACAAGGAACTCTCATGTATTTGTATCGTTACTTTCAAGGTGGTTTATTTTGCACCTTCCTCCATCGATTTGAAGAGCGAACAAAGGTTGAGATGGTCTCAAGGCGATGTCACTCTCGTTCGGATATCCGTTGGAATCTTTTCTCTCAAAGGACTTCACATTCATTGGCGTTGTGGAGAATTCCTAATGTACCTCTACTTGGTATAAGGGAGGTATTACTTACAACCCTTCTCTAGCTCTCGGTTTGGTTTTGCTCGGAAGATGGTCCGCATAATATGCTTCTCAAGATGTTGTGTTCGACTACAACCACGATCTCGAGTGCAAGCGAAGGTTCATGCAGGGCATGGTAAAAAGGCGATACCAAGACTTTGGGGCACCAAATCCCATTCCTTGGGAACCTTACCTCAAATGGGTGCGAGCTCGAGCTCAAAACCTCATGATGCCATTCACGCTGTTTTACCGATAATTATGGAACTGTTGCTATAGTGAGTACCTATCTTGTTCTCCATCGACATGCCTCACGATTTTGAAGACTTGAAGAGATCTTGGATTCGACTTAAGAAGAAAGAGATACCTTTGAAGCTCGATTCTATGCAAGAGAGAAGAAAGTGCTAGAGTTGACCAAGCTACTTCATGGGAAGCGCATCAACACCTACCTCGGCACCAGAGGAAGCGCCCATGGGAGACTTAGAGCTTTAGGATTTTTATGCTTTTCTTTTATTGTTTTGAACTATCTCTTGTACTTAAAAAGAAAAGAATAATAAAGAGTACTAATAAATGTTTGTTTTGCTTGTTTAACAAATTTAAATCTCTAAGGTCCTTGAAAACATTGCATTGCATTCGCATAAACATTGCATATCATAGCATAACATTGCATCAGGTACATTGGAGATTGGTTTCTCATTTGCTCGCTATTTATTTTAGCGAATGGCTCTCGAGCAATTGTCAAAGATCTCCAGCTCGAATGCTCGGTTTGAGGATGTTCACCGCTTGGTCCAAGGTCAAGAAGATGCTGAAGAAGCTCATCAACAAAGAAGAAGGTTGTTGGTCTCCTCGACATGGGGCGCTACAAAGGTGGTCCTAAGAGGTCGGTCGAATAGAGCTCTCGGAAGGAAGTTTCAAGAAGGAAGATGAGCAAAGTAACAAGGGTGATGACGGCCGGCATGAGTCTAAGAAGAACTATGATGATGATACTCATGAGGATGAAAAGTACAAGCAACTTGAAGACCGTCGAATCTTTGTGGAAAACACGAAGATGTCAACTGAATTTTGATAATTTGAGTCTTGTTCACGGTGTTGTGATTCCTCTCAAGTTCAAAGTTCCAACTTTTGCTAAGTATGATGGCATGTCTTGCTAAGGCGCATTTGAAGTCCTATGTTCGGAAGATCAACCCCCGCGATGTGAGAAAGTTGTGGATGCATTATTTTCAAGAGAGTTTGTCGGAACTCAATTGGAGTGGTATTATCGGCTAGAGAATTGTATCCGTACTTGGGTGACTTAGCGGATGCTTTCTCAGACATTATGGTACAATCTTTGAATTAACACCTGCATGCAACTACAAAACATGTCTATGGGTCGTGATGAGAAGTTCAAAGTATGCTCGAAATGGAGAGATTTAGCGTGAGTCCAACCACCCTTGTCCAATAGGGAGTTGGTTGATATGTTTATAGGGACAGCAGGGCCCTTTCTTCAATCATCGATTGGAAACTCTTGACCGGATTCACCGGTGATATTAATGACGGCGTATTGAGGCGGTATTAAGAGTGGGAAGATCCATGCGAGTCATCTTGAATCTGCAAAGAGATCTTTTGGTGGTAAGAAAGAAGCTAATCTTGTGTATGGTCGGAAAAGCCGAGCCAAGACCGACGGCGCTCAATCGTGAGGCGGTTGTGATCTCGACCACGCATCGGCAACCTCGGTGAGACAACGCGCGTAGCGAGCAGCCACGAAGGCGGTTTACAAAGATCGACATGCCATTATCGCCAAGCCTTGCAATACATGTTGAGCGGGTGATAACCTTGGGATCCTCCTCGAATGTCAATACCTCTTCTCGAGATACAATCCTAATGCTAAGTGTGCTTACCATTCTAACGACCAGGCATAGTCTTGATGATTGTTGGGCTCTAAAGAACAAAATTCAAGATATGATTGAAGCTAAGCAGTTGAGTTTGACCCTCCAGCCGAGACTCGAATGTGATCAATGCGCCTATGCTAACCATGACAAGAGTTCAATCTTTGTTGGTGGCGATACTTATGTTTTCAACATAGATGACTTGACCATTCCTCATTTGATAAGAAGAATTTGCTGCAATGGTGTCAATCCGGGATGCCCGGAGGATTGTTGTTGGTGCCGTGCGCACGATGGTTGTGCTTGGTTGAGAAGGCGTGTTCGGTGCATGATGAATAGTGAGATACTATTTACGAAACCTCCGTGCGGAAGGCGTGTGAAGAAATGTCTAAACTAAAGATCGAAGATGTGAATGAAATAGTACCACTGTGGGACACCTTAGGGCGACCAAGTGGAAAGTATGATTACATGGTGTAAGTACATCACAGTAGTTACAAGATTCCTATTGAAGATGTTAAAGGCGACGGATGGGGTGACGATTTCCCGAAGATTATCTTGATGTTAACACTATAAGTTTCCTCTGCGATCCTGCGCCTAGGTGGCACCTCTCATTATCACTTCTCCAGACCGGTTCCATATTCCTCGACAAGCTATCCCTTGGAATTATGGATCGAGGTTTACTATCATGGTGTCAAGCAAGATCCTCGGACCATTGAAGATCTTCTTCTTGAAACTTCTATTCCACGACATTGACAACATAACGGATCAAGCAAGGTGACCGAGCAGGAAGGGTATTCTCTCAGATCTCTCTTCAAAAGGCGTTGTGACTCCATTTCGCATCCATCTACTCAACCAATATCTGACTAGAGGAAAGAACCCGTGACTCATCTGCTCGACGAAGTACCGGAGGAAGTTCTTGAAGACACCTCAAACAAGAAATGGAGAAATTAGAAAATCATCAAGAAGAGTGACTACAATGTTGTGGAGCAGTTGGGACAGACTCCGTCAAGATCTCCATGCTTGCTCTGCTCTTGTGCTCAGGGCTCATACTAATGCCTTGGTGAAATTTGAAGAATGCTCATGTACCACAAGACACTACCACTAACAGGTTTGAAGTTTGTATTGCTAGCACAGCTGCCAACAACGGCCTAGGCTTCTACGATCTTGATTGACTCCTTAGGGAAGAAACATAACAAAGCCTTGCATCTACATGGAATGCAAGGGTACTACCTTATCTCATGTTTTGGTGGATATCGGTTACGCTCGAATATCCTTCGAGGCTGCTTTTGATCGACTTAATGTCGAAGGGTTGGTTCGAGACCGGTGACATTATTGTGAGCTTTGATGGTTCTAAGCGGACGGTGCTTGGAGCTCACTCTGCTGTTAAAGTCGGTTCCAGACTTTCGAATCTACTTTCTTTGTCATGGACATCCGTCCACTTATTCTTGCCTACTTGGGCGTCCTTGGATACATGGGGCGATTCTTGTTACCTACCTTACATCGGTGAAGTACAGGATGAAAGGAAGGTTGTTACCGTGTATGGTGAAGAAGAGTATATAGTCGGTCATCTGATCATTCCGATACCTCGAGATGGAGGGTGAATTCTTTGAGACTCCTGTCAAGCTTTTGAAACAATACCCAGTCATGCACTGTTGACTCTCCATCCACTCTGAAGTTACACAAGTCCCGCCTAGGATGGCCTCCTTTGAAAGATGCTCAAGTTCTTTGTTGAAGAAGGTAGTGTTATTTGGTCGACTTCCCGATCTTCCTTTCAAATTTGACAAGGCTGGTTTAGGCTTCACTATCAAGTCGGAAGATGATACGCCCTGACGTGCGGCCCTTCCTTTCCGCATCGATCAGTGGAATCCATGCTATAGAAAGCAGCGACAACGACTTGACATCAAGTGGATCTTAGAACTCGACAACAAGCTCGGCAATTGGAAGACCGAGGCGTCATACCAATCTCCTTTAGCAGGAGTAATTGCTCTTGTTTTGTTTTGCTTTTCGTATTTCTTTATGTTTTGAACAATAAACTTTGAAAGCCTAATACCTTGCCGGGCATCATGGCTCGTTGCGAGGTTATTATCTGTTGTTTGCGTATTTTCATTCAATAAATCGTTGGACTTTTGCATTCAATTGTTTGTTTCTTTCTTTTACTTTATCACCCTTCAAAAAGCTATGTTTCTTACACATACCCACGTGATACAACTGAAATCACTCGAATCTAGTTAATACATGACTATGCTATTGCTAAATATGACTTGATAATCCGAT
The DNA here is from genome assembly GCA_021764765.1 of Vicia sativa. NCBI lineage: Eukaryota > Viridiplantae > Streptophyta > Magnoliopsida > Fabales > Fabaceae > Vicia > Vicia sativa. Next base: position 41,889,617 of record CM038794.1, on the reverse strand, counting down.
CTATCAAGCGAAGGCGAAAGTGAGGAAGATTGTAATTTCCGGAGAACACGGTTGCTCACAAGAAGAAGCGAGTTATCTGACCACATGAAGAACAAGTTGAGGTTGTGAATTTGGAGTCTTGTGAAGGCGAAAAAGATCAAGATAGGGCGGGCCTTGAGAAGCGGTGTTAAAAAGGTTGATTCGGATGCTACGAGACTATGTTGAGGTTTTGCTTGGTCATACGAAGACATGCGAGTTTAGACATTGATATTGTGGTACATCATTGCCAACAAAGAAGGTTTCTCGATGAAAGCAGAAGGTTAAATCGCATCGTCGGAGATGTCGAGAGAAAATCAGCGAGTTATAAGCGGTTCAACGCGGTTTTCTAGCTATTACTTCTTATCCACGATGGGTTGCAAATGTGGTACTGTACCCTAAGAAGGGTGGTAAAGTGAAGTGTGTGGATTGAAGATCGAACAAAGCGAGTCCGAAGGCGATTTTCCTCCCTCTATTGATGTTACGGTTGACAACACTTTCGGCATAAGGTTTTCTCCTTCATGGATGGTTTCTCGGTTACAATCAGATCAAAATGGCTCCACGAAGACATGGAAGGACTACTTTTGTTACGATGGGGCACTTTCTGCTACAAGGTTATGCCGTTGGTAACGCGGCGCCACTATCGATGCCATGGTGACACTATTTCACGACATGATTCATCGAGATAGAGGTCTCGTCGGCGACATGATAGCTCAATCACGGTGAAGAAGAACATCTTAATCATTTGCGGCTGTCGACGGGTTGAAGAAATACAGTTGAGGCCCAGATCAACAAGTGCACCTTTGGAGTCGGATCAGGAAAACTCCTAGGGTTTGTTGTCGATGGTAAGGTATTGAGGTTGACCCGCCAAGGTTAAAGCTATTGAAATGCCGCTCCCCAGAGAAGGAAGTCGGAGGTTTCTTGGGCCGACTAAACTACATTGCGGATTCATTGCACACCTAAGCTACTTGTGAGCCAATCTTTAAGTTAAGAAAGATCAAGTGGTGGAATGGGACGATTGCGGATCGCTTTTGACAAAATCAAGGAGTACCTACGAGAATCCTCCTATCCACGATGCCACACAAAGGAAGACCTCTTATCATGTACTTAGGTGTTAGAGAATTCATGGGGTGTGTGTTGGGGCAACATGGCCAGTACAGTCGAAAAGAGCATGAAATATACTACCTTAGCAAAAGTTTACCATGTGAAACAAGATACTCACTGACTTGAGAAAACTTGCAGCGCTTTGGCTTGGGCTGCTCGCCGACTAAGGCGGTATATGTTGACTCACACTACCTTGTTGATTTCAAGATGGATCGATAAAATACATATTTGAGAAACCAACTCTCTGGAAGAATAGCAAGATGGAAAATGATCTTGACCGAATCGACATCCAGTACACTTCTCAAAAATCAATCAAAGGAAGTGTAGTAGCCGATCATTTGGCTCACCAAGCCGTAGATGACTATCGGTCTATGCGATTCAATTTCGAGACGAAGATGTGTTAATTCTGATTACGAAGACCGGGGAGACGAAGGACACGAACAAGGATCTCGATGGACTATGGTCTTTGATGGAGCCTCAACGCGCTTGGCAATGGCATTGGCGCCATCATTACATCCCTACTGACGGACATACTCCTTTCACCGGATTATGTTTGATTGCACTAATAACATGGCGATCACAGGCGTGCATCATGGGTCTTAAAACTGCTATTGACTTAGAATCAAGTTCTTACAAGTGTATGGAGACTCGACTTTGGTGATCGGTCGGATAAAGGGATCTGATGACTTATCCGAACTCATTCCGTGTCGAGCATGTTACGAGTTTGATCCCTACTTGAAGAGATCACTTTCAATCACATTCCACGAGAAGAGAATCGTTGGCGGATGCATTAGCTACTATGTCATCTATGTTCAGGTCGGATGGGACGAGGCTCCCCGGATCATCATCGAGAGGTTTGGCGAACGGTATTGTTATGAGCTTGTCTGAGAAGAGAAACCTTGGTACTATGGCGTGAAGAGGTATCTTGAGACTCGGGAATATCCCGAGGGCATACGTAATGATAAAGTTCATGAGAAGGTTTGCATCAAATTCTTCCTCGGCAAGACATCTTATACAAAGCAACCACGACTTGTGCTTACTCATTGTGTAGACGAAAAGCGACAATGCGTATCATGGAAGAGTTACGAAGGCGCATTTGGTACCCCTCCGTGGACACACCATGGCTAAGAAGATTTTGAGAGCGGTTACTATTGGTCCACCATAGGCGATTGTCACGCTATGCTCGATCTTGTCACAAGTGCGGTTATGCCGACAAAGTACCGTACCTCCGATACCTACGAATGTTTTAACTTCTCCTTGGCCTTTTGCAATGTGGGCATTGACATGATCGGAGAAATTAAGCCTGACTTCCAATGGACATCGTTTCATCCTTGTGGCATTGATTACTTTACCAAGTGGGTGAAGCGACCTCGTATGCATCTGTTACCAAGAATGTTGTGGCTCGATTCATCAAACATAATCTTATCATCGGTATGGCACTCCAGAAAGGATTATCACGGATAACGGTTCCAATCTCAACAACAAGATGATCAAGAACTACGCACGATTCAAGATCAAACATCACAACTCTTCTCGTATCGGCCTAAAATGAATGGCGCGATGAAGCGCCAACAAGAATATCAAGAAGATCATCTGAAGATGACGGTTGACTTACAAAGATTGGCATGAGATGTTACCATTTTCTCTTCATGGTTATCGCTTTTCTACACAAACATCCAGGGACCCCTTCTCTCGTATCTGGTATGGGCCGTCTTACCCATCGAGGTTCGATACCCTCAGCAGTCCTCGGGAGGCGAGTTAGGCGAAGGCGATTGGGTCGAGACTTCGCCTTGACAGTTAACTTGATTGATGAGAAGCGACTGCATCCATCGCCGTGGACAGTTATCGAAGCGAATGATCGGAGCATTTAACAAGAAGGTCAAACACGAGTCTACCAAGTCGGTGATCTAGTAGTCAGCGCATCATTCTTCCTGAGGTGATCGAGGGGCAAATGGACTCCCACCTACGAGGGACCGTTTGTAGTCAAGGCGGTATTTTCGCGGAGCTATGATACTTAGCACCATGGATGGTGAAGACTTCCACACCACATGAACACGGACAGTCAAAAATACTACATAAAGAGACCGCTAGGTCGGCCGGCTGGGCAAAAATAAGGGCATCTGGCGAACCAAAAGTTCGGGCAAAGTTAAGGATATATACAAAACATGTACACGGCAAGTCGAAAAACGAAAAGGCGGCTTGGGCAAAAGGTATCGATGGTGAAAACCGAAAGGGTCTAGGAAAAAGTTAGGGATTCAAGCGTCACTATGTCTCTTCGGATCACCTTCCGGACTACTATCGACATTCAAGATTCAAATGGCAGATCAATTCACTCACTTTCTACGACAAGGAGATGAGATGGTTAAATATATGAGTACTAGCATAGTTGGAACTTAACGAGATTGTTTCCATAGCTTTTACCTTTCTTGTGTACAAAACTACTTGGCCATCATACATTTCAAATAAATACAAGTTCTTTCTCTTTACAATTTTCACTATCGTTTGCAATAAGTCGGCGTTTGCTTTGAATGATTATATGCATTTGACAATAAAAATCTAATCGCAAATGTCGAAAAGTGAACATACAAAGTGCTTTTCGAGGCTCCGAGGTGGGACAACGACGAAAGTCACCCAATTCCCCCTGAGCATGATCCCCGAAGGTGTCACTCACTACAAACCTCCCTCAGTAGATGTATTAATCAGCGGTGATTCCACTCGGTAAGCGATGACGTCGGTCTCAATGATAACATTTCACCCCGGTCAAAAGTGCTTATCGGCAGATATTCCTCGGTCCTTCCCTTTTCCCCGGTAGTATCGGACTCGAAACTTGAGTGAGATAGTGCATCGGAAACTAAATCTTCACTCCGGCGGAGATCTGGCAGGATCGACTCTCTTCGGTCTCCGGCAACTATCAATTGCTCTCCCAGAGATCTACACTCAGAATCGATGGGGCGCTTCCTAAATTTCCTCACGGGGTCTAGGTCCAAGGCCCAGATCGCCTCGGACTCTCTTCAGCGGGTCTATGAGGATCTCCAACAACGAGCCTCGGTCTACCCTCCTCGACAATATACGGGCCCAAGACACGGTCGGATAGTGCATCGGAGGAATCCGGGATATCTTTCTTCTCCTTCAGCGGGGTTCTCACCTACTCAATTCCCCAAGTAGAAATTTTCAAGCGGAACATCGCATCTTCTTCAAGATGGATATGTTTTGAAATATCACAACATTATCATTCATACATTACTCATAAAGTCATAATTCATGCATATGTCATTCATATACACTTGTCATGCATCATACTTTGCATAAGACTAACAAATATTCTATCAAAGTTTCTCTTATTTTCTCCAAAAGCAGTGTGATCCTTACGCCAAAAGCAGGTCGAGTTAAGCCCGAATCGGCGGAAAACTATCGAAGGCCATCCTTGGTTGTCCTCAATGGTGGTCGAGATTAAGCCGAATCGGCAGGAAAACTATCAGAAAGACCGCCTCTAGTTATCCTCCGATAACGAGCAATGGATCAACACCGATGTTGCGGGGAAGCTATCCACATTTTGCCAACTACTATTTCCCTCGGAGTAATTAGCCGAAGATTTATTACGATTCCTTATTTTTATAACGACTGATTGCTTTGGATGGCATCTTAAGCCCATCTCGACTATTTGTCATGATGCTTCACTTTCGAATCTTGCATATATGGTTAAAAATCAGCATGAACAATAACTTCATTCAAAAATGAACACGAAGTCTAACGTCACGACTCCCTCGGATGGCATCTTAAGCCCATCTCCTTTCCTTTTCGGAAACATCTGAGCCTAGCATCGGCTCACTTTCCGACAATCCTCTATCAATAATCTCGAGTCTAACGTCACGACTCATTCCCGGCTTCTCCAAATGGCATCGTAAGCCCATTCCGCATCATCGACCAACCGAGTGCAAATTTTCGGTGTACTCGGTGTTCAATCATCTTCAACCTCCGGTCACGAAAGACGTGTCAATCTAACCTTCGATTAAGAAGATTGAGCAGGCGTATCATACCCAAAATTTGCCCACGATACTAAGGTCAAAATTATTTTAAACTTGGTTTTAAATTTCTTTTGGTTTATTACACTAATATTCCGAGTTTTTATAAATATTAGTTCTCAAGGTCTATTTAAAAATATAATAATTTATTTCAAATTATTTGTATTTTTAAATATGATAAATCTTATTCGTCTCCATATCTTGATTGCATTTCTATTTCGAATAAACAAGATAGCACAATTGGTAAGGAGGTAAGCTTTGTAAATATGAGGTCATGGGTTCGAATCTCACATGTTGCACTTTTAACATTTTTTGTTATTTGTTACTAACTTTTCCTTTTAAAAAATCTATTTTCAAAAATCATAAAAATCATATTTTTATTATTTAAATACTAATTTTCGAATTTTACTATTTATGTATTTTTCAAAAAAATGTTATTTTTACTTTTTTTAATCATTTTTATGCATTTTTAGACCAAAATCAAAAAAAGGAAAGTTTTAAAGTCAATTTGTTCTTATTTTGGCATGTTTTCAAATCTTGGGGAGCAAGTAAAAAGAAATTAGGAAAATATTGTTTAATTGATTAAATTACAAATCACAATTAAATGAAATTTTTTTAGTCATTGATCATATTTAATTTTTTCTATATTTGTTTAACCTAATACTTTGTTATAAATAGAGGCCAATTTTGATACAACGAAAAAAAGGGAGGACACCATATTTTTTTCATTGCATATTTCCTACACTAACATTTTCTTTTCTTTCTACCAACAATCACCCACAAATTTCCACAATTTCTCACACACATTTTTTCAATCTCTTTTCAAAGTTTCTTTTCAAATTGTGTCTAGTTTTTGGCCGATGATTTTCATATGAGGCATTCCTTTTATTTTATCTCGTTTGTTGTTCTAACCACATGATGTTTATTTGAAGGTTGATTGTTTTTTACATTTTATTTTTTGTATAACAATTCTCACGGTTTCACACTTACAAGCCATTTTTATTTATCATTTTAATCGAACCACTTTTTTTTTTACGGTCCATATCTACCATTAGAAATACTAACTTTTTTTTGGTCTTGCATATTAAAAACCTTACAATTTACTAATATATTTCTACATGCATTTTTTTCTAATTTGTATTAGTGAAGTTTTCTAACAAAACCATTTTCACCATTTAACATCACTTTTTTTTTTAAACAAACTACAAACAACTAACATATCAAAAATATGAATGAAATCTATTTAAATACAGGTTTGTCAACAACTCAACATTGGGTTTCGACCCGTGACAATATTCCTCTATTATCATTGATTTAATTTTGATTCATCTTTATGCTAGTGTTTTCTTTTTTTGTGTCGATACTTTGTTTCAGGTTCAGAATTCATTTCGGCATCAGATTCAAAACTTTCAACACCTCCAGGGACCAAATCTTTTTTTTACCACTTTTCTCCTTCAATGTTTCTAACATTTTTTTTTAATTTCTCTTTTCTTATTTTTATTTATTTTCATAAATTAATTTGACTATTTTCTAAAATCCTAAAAAATGTTTTAATTTTAGATTTAGGTTTCAAAAACCTTTATTTTAATTTTTGACACAAAAACATTTATTTTTTATTTGCATTTTCAATTATTTTTCTAATTAAATGCTAATTAACATAGATTTAGGATTTTTACATTAAAATCAATCTCAAAAATACAAAAATATTTTTCTTTCTTTTAATTAAGGTTACCAACCTAAAAACATTTTCCTACTAATTTCCAAAACATTTTACTAACTTTATTACGATTATTTATGATTATCTCACATTTACAAATTCTAGAAAAGATGTATAGGTCATAAATTTTTATTATGTAATAGCGTGGGATTTACTTTCCACCTTTACATTTCCGCCTTTACTTTCCGCACTCCTATATTATGTAACTACCCCAAAGCCATGTAATAGCGTATGACATTTACTTTCCACACTTTACTTTCCGCACTATCAATTGCTAGTAATTAGGCGTGTATGATAATAACGAACTTAGCCCACTAATTTGCAAGATAAAATATACGAAATCGACACACTTCTTTCACACATGCACCCTTAGGGTAATTCTCTCGTTGCCTTACAATTCAAATGGTCATGTCCCTCGAGCGTAGGGTATTCTAGCAGTTGCCTTCAAACAAATCATCATAGTCCCTTGATACAAAGATCATAAGACCCCGATGTAGCCTCCGAATACATGATCTTGACCCTCGATTGTCGCCTCTGAAAATGATGATAGTCCCTTGAATGTGCTAGGATACTTCCTACAAGTTGCCTTCTATGACCATCCGATGTCCCCAGATGTCCGCACATCCAGCAGATGGGTTACCTACCAACTAATGGTATGGCTAACGCTATTCTAAAGGCGATAGAAGTACAAAAAGCGACCAATTACGGTGGGAAAATAAGTCTTTTAGTTGCTCGCTCTACCAAATGCTTTTCACACCACACACTTTTTTCAAAGTTCAAATTCTTTTCAAAACAAAACATTTAGAACACTTCGTATACATTCCTACATGAATCATTACAAAGTCAAAGCGAAACCTTTTCAAACAGTTTTGTCAAACACGGAAAGCATAATTTTAAAGGTAATCTAGAGCAACTAAGAGCCGTAGAATAAGCTGCGGATGGAAAGGGTGCTAATACCTTCCTTTTCATAACCTTCTCCGTACTCGAGAATCTAAGCGAAGGTCTTTTTACCTTTTACCTTCCTTGGATAAAAATAAAAGTCGGTTGGCGACTCTTGCTATCCGCATTTGCGATACAAAAACCTACAAAGTCACTTCAAGTGTTACATACTCAATGGTGATGAGTTGTCTTGTATGAAGCCAGCGGAGGCTAAACTCCGGAACCTATTGATTAGTCTAATTGTTATGTTATAACTAGAGCAGTTTGTATAAGCAGTGTGTGTGTGTGTGTGTGTGTGATATGTATTCACAGGAGTTTATGAAGGAAATATAAACAATGCATGATGTTTATTTACGGTTTATGAAATATAAACAAGTGTACGTGAGCGAGCGTTTAAAGCAGCGTAACTTGATTATTTACAAGTTGAATTGTGTACAAGAAATGAATATGTACGAGCGAGTTTTATATCGAGACAAAGATGGATGTACATAGGAGGGTTGGGACTTACAACGCAAGAGAGGCCCATTGATTTGAAAGCAGTTTCACGAGAATCGGCTCCTTTCAATACCAATGGTATTGATTATCGAGATGAACGAAATGATTGATCAAAGTTTATCGTAAAAAGTATTTTTCAAAGAAAGAAATATCGTATTATACGGATGAAAAGTTTTGAAAAATAAGTATACTGTTATGTCTGAGATGGAAAGTTTGTTTTAACTATACGTGTTATGTACGGATGAAAAGTTTGTTTTGTATTTGAAAAGTATTTGGTATGTACAAAAATATACATTTTTGTTTGAATATACACAAGTGATGTGAAAACAAGCGATCGAAGTTTTGCGTACTTGAGTATAAAAGAATACGTATTGTATATACAGATGAAACTGTAAAAGTATTTGACAAAAGTTTGATATGTACAAAAAATATTATGTACATAAAAGAATGTTATGGGACTTACACGTGATGGAGCCCATTGATTTGAAATTTCACGAGAATAATGCTCCTTTTAATATCAATGGAATGCGATTGTAAAATGCAAACAAACGGAAGAAGTTTGTCCGTATTATGTACAGGTAAAAGATATGTACATAAAGGATTGTTTTGTTTATGTACAAGGAAAAAATATGTACATAAAAGAATTGGGACTTACACAGTAAGGAGGCCCATTGGTTTAAAAAAAATTTCACGAGAATTCTACCTTTAGAACCAATGGATTCGGTGTATAGACAAACGAATGAAAAACAAATGAAAGAAATTTGTTTACGTTTGAATATTGACAATGATGATTTGAATATGTACAAAGAAAGCTAAATATGTACATAAAGGATTGGGACTTACACCATAAGGGTGGCCCATGATCGATCGAGAAATTCGAGAAGAAACAAATTCAGTTTTATTGTTTTGAATTGGATCGATTATGCTAAAAGATGCAAGTTTTGATGAAAAAAGTTTTGAAGAATGATTTTGAAAATGTTTTGAAATGTGAATTTGATTTATGAGAAGTTTTGAAAAAAATCGGAAGTCGAAAACTTGAAAAATTCCTCTTTTTAAGGAGGTTTGAAAAGTGTTCAGAACGTCGTTTTCGGCTCGATTAAAATTTAATCAGATGAAAGTTTTTTCTGAAAATTTTTGCTTTATCACAAAATAGATGCATTAATTGACAAGTGTACAAAAAATCATCTCAAAATGAGAAGTTTTAATTGGTCAAAAAATTGTTGGAAGTTTGAAGAAAAAATATGAAAATATTGAAGTTTTGTGAAAAAGGAGTAAAAAAAATGGTCTTGCTGGGTTTTGAACCCATGACCTTTGAGTGGGACGCGTGTCACAAAGCCATAAGAGCAAAAGCAAGCAACCAAGCGAATAAGCGCTGAGTGTTAGTGGATTAAAACACGCGTAGATAAAGGATTGGATAATTTAAAAATTTGAAAATGAAGAACACATGAACCTTGAATTCGGGTTTATAGTTTTGATTTTGGAACCTTTGATCCAAGCTATCTCCCTCGTTTCTCCATGGAATTGGACGATGTAAACATCAAAATGACTTGGTTTTGAACAAGGAATACAGTGGTTGTTAATTTTATTTATTTTAGATCAATCATGTTTGAATTTAAGGAACTCGAAGAACCCTAAGCTGATTTTTCAAATTAAATGATGTATTGTTCATGATTGTTTGATTTTATTGAGGGTTAAGGATCGTGTTAAGTGCAGAAAGAGAATGGCCAAGAGTTTTTGTCAAAAGATTCAAAGAATCATGAGAACCAAACTTCGTGTTCATACGGAAAAGTTGAGATCGAATTACTTCTAGAGAGCACTTCCGGTTGTTGTTTCTTGATTGATTAAGCTCCAGCATGTAAGGATGCTCTATGGATAGCACCTTGCTCTGAACTTGCTTGAATCGAGCTACACAAGTCCTTTGCAACTAATCTGGAAATCGTGTTAATGGTGTTCTGATTTGTTGTTCTTGTTTTGGATCACTCCTGATGTTTTTATGGAAGGTGTATGGATGATCAAAACCTCAAGAATCAAACCAAACTCAATTTCGATTGCTATGGCAGTTGTACAAGTTTGAAAAATGCAAAATGATTTCGATTTTTAGCTTTCTGGATTGATTTTAAGTTTGGAACAAGTTTGTTAATGATTATGGAACATGTTGGACACCAATTTTCATCATGTTTCCATTGGATTTTCAAAATGCTATGTTTGGCAATTTTGCTCTATGATATGATTTTCAAGAAAAGAAAAGCATGTATTTGTGTATTGATTTTGGTGTTGATTGAAGCTTGAACTATGATCCTTTTATAGACAAATAGGCTACGAAATGTTAGGCAAATGTCCATGGCATTTGGATATTCAAAAGCTTAGAGGCAAGATTGTCATTTGTAAAGCAAAGGAAGGTTCCTTTTTACCATGTGTGATTTATCAAACTTGATCCAATCTTCAATCATCACTTCTCACTGATGTTTATCAGTTTGATGACTCAATTTGGCAAGGTGGCAAGTGGTTTAAATGAAAAAACACAAATGACCTATAATTTTACAAGTTTGTACTTGAAAATTATGGGTTTTAGACTCTAAATTTCAAATTCAAAAGTGTAGCTAGACTCCATGGATTTGAGAGTTCTTGAACATTTGGAAAGATTTTTCCATGATCTACAACTTTCATGTTTTGAGTTTTTTCAAATTCCAATTGGAACTAGGTGAAAAAATGGCTTGAAGTTTGGAAAAAATGTGAAATTTCAACACTTAGAAATTTTTCTAAGTATAGAAATTTTGACTTTTTGTTGACTTTTCCACATTCTTTGATTTTTTATGATCATGATGGATCATTTGAAGTATTTTGATGATTGAAAAGTTTTGTTTTGAAAAAATTGACCAAAAGTCAAAGTTTGACTTTTACGTGCGAGATGAAATTTCATCGGATGTTTACAGCTGTTGATGAATTATGTGAACCTCTGTGATGTTTTGAATCCAGAAATTAGGTCAAGATGTTGTATCTAAGATATAATGACCAATCTCTATCCAAAAAAGTCATTTCTTGTTTAAAAAGTCAGAGAATTCTCATGCCCGATCAAAACCTAATTGGTGATCTTGATCAATCATGAGAAATTTTGATATACGAGGATTGGTGATGATTTGATCAAGATAGATCAAATGGAGTGAGAAAATCTCAAACCCTAATTGGTTAGCTCTTGAATCGAGATGAAAATCGATGAAACCCTAATTTTGACCTATGAATATACCGATTAATGCTATCGAAATTTAGTTGTCACGGATGATGCAAATGTAAGGTTGTATATTAGGTCAAAATTTGGGGTATAACAGATCCCCCTATTTAAGTTTCTTTATCTGAGAGATGAAGATGAATATCTTCGTTTTGATAGGTGTAAAGATACTTAAATATCGAGAATCTATAATTTTGGACCTAAGATACCAAAAGATCACGGATGATGCAAAATGATTCTAAAATAAAAAATAAAAAATTCACAGATGATATCAAAGAAAATGACATGGTAAGGAAAATTTGTGAATATGTCCTCTTTGAGAAGAATGATTCACAGACTATGTGAACATTTGTTTCGTTTTGGGAAACAAAGAGATTACCTTATCGACCTTGTGACAATGTTTAAGGTAAGTGGAAAGGATATTACCAATTATCGACTTTGTGATAACTATAACAAGGTAAATCCTTTTTAAGAAAATTTCTTTGTGTATTCGACTTTGTGAATATGAGACGAGTGAGTGGAAACAACCTTGGAATGAGTTTAAAGATATTACCAATTATCGATAAGTGATAACTATAACAAATTAAATCCTTTTTGAAAATTTGCTGTGTATTAGCTTTGTGAATAACAGACGGTGAAAACGAACTCAAAAATGAGTTTCTATTTTTGGACACAATCTTGCGGATCTCCTTTCGAGAAGATCACGGGCATTTTGATCGAAGACCACAGGTTTTCTTTTTGTGGAAAGACAAATTCTTTGAAGAATTTCTCGTCACGGTCGTGACTCGACCTTGTTGAGAAGAACAAACCCTTTATGACAAGCTTTAAGAATGAAAATAAGGCTCAGGACAATGAGACTATTGCTTTTTGTTTTGTTGATTAGAGGCGAGGTTCTTGGGAAGGCCGAAAAAGCAGTCAATCAAGACATTGTTCCAAATGA